>JAHHUM010002514.1:0-72491 GCA_036173005.1 Crenichthys baileyi
CTTTGACCTGTCTGACAAAGACAAATTCTTTGACAGCAAGACAAGAAGCTCCATCGTAAGTATTTCTTTTAGAATGGCTGTTAAAGGTTAAAGGAATCTGGATAAAATAAACACTGTAAAACCAAGCTTCTATATAGATGAGCATGCTTCCTCTATCTCTCTTTTACACACCGACACACACACACACACAGTCCTACCCACTGTTTAGCTAATGACGAGATAATGTGATTGAACTCACAGTATTGGATGGAGGTGCATAATCCCAGCAGTTATTTGCCCCCAGCTGTGCTCATCAATTAGACTCACTGGAGTTACTTTTATTGACACTCTTAAGACATACATATGGGGCGTGGCGCTGGCGGTTAAGCGCGCGACCATGTGCAGAGGCTATAGTCTTCATTGCGGCTGTCTCAGGTTCGAGTCCCAGACCTGGCGACCTTTGCCGAATGTCTTCCCCTTTCCTTGCCATCTTTCCTGGCTACCTACTGTCGAAAAAAAATAAAAATAAAAGGCCTCTAGAGCTGAAAAAACAAAAAGACATCCATATGAAACTCAGCAGTTATCTGATTTAATTTTCCTTTTGCTTTCATTTCATAAATTTTTATCCAATAAGCAAATAATCATTCCCTCCAATCATATTAGGTTTAAAATTTCCAAAAGTCTTTAGTTTTCCAGTTTTTAAATAATGTTTTTTCTTGTATCCCCAGGTTTTTGAAGTACTGAAGAGGATAAGATGGACGAGAGCCAACTATTCTATGGGTAAAGCCTGTCTAATATAACAGTGGCAGACATCAAGAAATAAAAATCTTCAGGTTTAGATTGTAGATCTTCTATTTTTATGTTTATATAGTACTATGTTGACAGGCATCCTTGCATCACAATTTTGTTTGTATACACCAGTTGGTGGATCTGTAAATGACAATAAAGTGGATATTCTTTTCTAGATTGTGGAAAAAAGTGTTGGCATGCACTCAGTTTTTTTTTTTTGGACAGATTTTAAATTTGTCCTAACTTTCTGAAACAGGTCCCTGATGTAGTATTTCATTGCCCCGTATGATTTTAATTCAGATATGTGAACCACACTGCAGTATTAGGACACAGGTTTTCCTAAATAAACACAAATATCAGTAGGAAAACCATCAGCAAAGGGTTATTCGTGTTTTAAGTGAAAACCAAAAATTCATAGCACATGGAGCCAATCATTTTCCCAGCAGTAAGACAGGCTATTGTGGACCTGCGTGCCGCCATTGTATGATGGGTTGTGTGGTTGATATTGCAAGCCCTTTTTTAATTACCTGGAAAAAAAGCTGCTGCATGAGTGGAGTCATGGAACCAAGGCAGTTTGTACACATTAATAAAATAAATTAAATAAAAACTTTGCAGAAATGTTCTATGGATAAGATGAATGGAGTTAAATAAGCTTAATGTCAAACAGCCATTATAAAGTGACGTTTTGAGACAAGAGCATCTTTGTTCAAAAATTTGTTCTGGGAAAAGCTTTTAGTAGCTCACAGTGATACTTAGCATACCATCAGAAGTCACAGTAAATGGCCTGAGATTGAAAGGTCAAAAATTATAGACGGTATCTTATAGTAGATACTATGGCCTGGACAAAACACATGCTGTTTAGAAACGATGGATGCAGTCAAGCTTGGAAATTATATTACTTCATTATTTCAGAACAGCTTGGATTGTTTTAGCACGTAATGCAATGGCCAAGCACCAGTGTAATAGGAAGTAAAGAAGTATTTTCATTTTGTAGTGTACATTCATTAAGTAAGTATGAAGTATTACTTCTTTATACCTGGGCAGAACTGGGGGGGACTTTGGTTAAGATGTATCACCACACATGGATTATAGGAGGATGTTTCACAATGGGCAGCACACATAAGTCATTGTAGTTCTGGATCTGGACAAATTAGTTTTTCAAACAATCAGTAGAATTTATTAGATAAAATAACATACCACCAGTCTTGTGCTCTGCATCTTTTCTTGCAGAATTTCAGTCTATTACACAGAAGTGACTTCTTTGCCCTCCTTGTGTCACGAGGCGAGTGCCCACTTTTTAGAAGGATATACTTGTGCTTGTTAAACATTCTTCGACGTCCTGAAAACTCTTCATTCTAGCTAGATGTCTCACCTCGAAGTTGTAGGTGATCTAGAAAACTTTTGTTTTCACTTTAATTTTTCTATCAGGAATTATCTTGTGAAGTGAGTTTAGTTTCAATGGTTGCACACTTTTTGAAGGCTACCATTGTCTTACTCCATCTAATATTGATTTGCTGAAATTTCAGTAATTTATGATTCGGTGTATGTTTTACCATTTACATTACTATTCAAAAAAAAGAAACTACCAAAAATTTTTATATCTCTTCAGACATTTTCATGAGTCACCTTCATCAGCTCATTCATGTGTGTCAGGAACGCTTCTTATATGTTCCTGCTCTGTGAGACTGTTTACATGTTGTAATTTAATCCTGGTGATTATGCATTCTTGCAGGGATAACCAGTCTGCTAGCCAATGGTGTCTACACATCTGCTTATCCCCTGCATGATGTGAGTATCAGCATCACATTTCATCTTTCATGCTTACAGGCCACCTTCCTTCTGCAGGCCTATAGCCTTCTGTTGGTAAAGCCAAAGGAAAGACAATGAGGAATACAGTGGCTTTAAAAAGTATTCATACCCCTTGAACTTTTCCACATATTGGCACATTACAACCACAAACATAAATATATTTTATTGGAATTTTATGTGAAAGACCAACACAAAGTGATATACCATTGTGAGGTGGAAAGAAAATTATACATAATTTCAAACATTTTTTTACAAATAAAAACCTGAAAAGTAGTCAGCCCCCTTCACTCTGAGTGCAACCAATTACCTTCAGAAGTTGCCTTATGATTGCTAATGACTAAATAGAGTCCACCTGTGTGTAATCTAATCTCAGTACTAATACAGCTGCTCTTTGATGGCCTCAGAGGTTGGTTAAGATAATATTGGGGAGAAAACGGCATCATGAAATTCAAGGAACACACCAGACAGATCAGGGATAAAGTTGTGGAGAGGTTTAAAGCAGGATTAGGCTATAAAAAGATTTCCCAAGCTTTGAACATCTCATGGAGCTCTGTTCAATCCATCATCCAGAAATGGAAAGAGTATGACACAACTGTTAACCTACCAAGACAAGGCCGTCCACCTAAACTTACAGGCCGAACAAGGAAAGCACTGATCAGAGATGCAGCCAAGAGGCCCATGGTGACTCTAGATGAACTGCAGAGATCCAAAGCTCAGGTGGAGGAATCTGTCCACAGGACAACTATTAGTCATGCACTGCACAAATGTGGTCTTTATGAAAGAGAGGCAAGAAGAAAGCCATTGTTAAAAGAAAGCCATAAGGATTCACATTTGCAGTTTGCCAGAAGCCATGTTGGGAACACAGCAAACATGTGGAAGAAGGTGCTATGGTCAGACGAGACCAAAATTGACATTTTTGGCCAAACTGCAAAACGCTACGTGTGACAGAGAATTAACACTGCACATCACACTGAACACACCATCCTCACTGTCAAATATGGTGGTGGCAGCATCATGCTCTGGGGGTGTTTCTCTCCAGCAGGGACAGGGAAGGTGGTCAGAGTTGATGGGAAGATGGATGGAGCCAAATACAGGACAAACCTGTTGGAGTCTGCAAAAGACTTGAGACTGGGGCTGAGGTTCACCTTCCAGCAGGACATCGACCCTAAACATGAAGCCAGAGCTACAATGGAATGGTTTAAAAGAAAACATATTCATGTGTTAGAATGGCCCAGTCAAAGTCCAGACCTAAACCCAATGGAGAATCTGTGGCAAGATCTGAAAACTGCTGTTCACAAACGCTCTCCATCTAATCTGACTGAGCTTGAGCTGTTTTGCAAAGAAGAATGTGCATAAATTTCAGTCACTAGACGTGCAAAGCTGGTAGAGACATACCCTAAAAGACTTGCAGCTGTAATTGCAGCAAAAGAGGGTTCCACAAAGTATTGACTTAGGGGGCTGAATACTTTTGCACAATGCCCTTTTCAGGTTTTTATTTGTAAAAAAAAGGTTTAAATCATGTATAATTTTCGTTCCAGTTCACAATCGTATACCACTTTGTGTTGGTCTTTCACATAGTATGCCAATAAAAGATATTTATGTTTGTGGTTGTAATGTGACAATATGTGGAAAAGTTCAAAGGGTATGAACGTTTTTACAAGCCACTGTAACTGCTTCAGAATGAAGGATTATTTTATCATTTGTACCACATAGTTGCTTGATTCATTGTAGTTTGTTTTTTTTAATTCTTTTGGTAATTATTTGTTTTTAAATAAGTCTGTTTGGCGGATTTTACAAATAGAATTTTCATCTAGTCTTTGAAAGTAACAGTCAGTCAGTCATTTTCTACCGCTTCTTCCATAGTGGGTCGCGGGGAAGCTGGTGCCTATCTCCAGCAGTCTACGGGTGAGAGGCGGGGTACACCCTGGACAGGTCGATAGTCCATCGCAGGGTTTTGAAAGTAACAATTACATGATAATGTATTATTTGCTGTTACCTTATTATTATTATTATTAAAAACAAACCCATAACCACTAAGAGTTGTTAAGGGTAATATGGGAATGCTGAATAAGCCCGACATTTTGATATGATACGAAGAAATCGTATCATAGGCCCACTTGAGGCAACTGTGGCTCAGTAGGGAGAGTAGTAGTCTTGCAATCAGAAGGTTGTGGGTTCGATTCCAGCTTCCTCCTGCCATATGTCGATGTGTCCCTGGGCAAGGCACTTAACCTCAAGTTGCCTGCGTATCGGCGTATGAATGTGTGAGTGCGATTGGGTGAATGTGGCTCTAGTGTAAAGCGCTTTGAGTGGTCAGTATAACTGGAAAGGCACTATATAGTCCGTGTGTGAGCACTGAAGAGAGCCACCAGATGTTATTCAAATGTCCGTGTGATCTGAGAAATATGGGGATGGCACACAACTTTCTTTGTCTTTCTTGTCTTTAAAGCACTATATTGCATTTGGACAGCCTTCTTGACAAGTGTGATACAGAGCTTGCCCAGATATAAGGGAAATCCCGCACACAAATCTTACGCATATTCCTCAGACAAAATAGTATGTAGTTGTAGGCCACACTTGTTTGGTTCCATGATCCCAGATTCATTCTCTGAAAGCCTGTGATCTTTGTGGATTGTCTTGAACAATGTGAAAGAACAAAGTATTTGAGGGTTTGTGGTTGTGTGTGTATTGTTAAATGATAACCTAAAAGAGGCTCAAGATGCCACTTGTTGCAACAGTTTTCTAACAGTAAGCTTTGGAATTTTTGGATTCCTGTCCCATTCTCCAGATTTTACATGACAGCAAGTTAGGCTTGTGTCCCCATTCAGTCCCATTTGAAACTGTTTCAGTTGGTTTCAACTTAATTTATTGCTCTGACTGTGGACACCGGAGGTTTTAGACCAGGGGGTATTTTCTGGTTGTTATTTACTGACTTAGAGCCAGCCTAAGCATCCGGGGATCGGGTGGAGGAGAGTTCCTGCCTCAAGTGGAGGAGTTCAAGTATCTCGGGGTCTTGTTCACGAGTGAGGGAAGAATGGAGCGGGAGATCGACAGATGGATCGGTGCGGCTGCTGCAGTAATGGGGGCACTGTGCCGGTCCATTATGGTGAAGAGAGAGCTGAGCCGAAAAGCAAAGCTCTCTATTTACCGGTCGGTCTACATTCCTACCCTCACCTATGGCCATGAACTTTGGGTCATGACCGAAAGAACGAGATCCCGGATACAAGCGGCTGAAATGAGCTTCCTCCGTAGGGTGGCTGGGCACTCCCTTAGAGATAGGGTGAGGAGCTCGGCCATCCGGAAGGGGCTCGGAGTAGAGCCGCTGCTCCTCAACATTGAGAGGAGCCAGTTGAGGTGGCTCGGGCATCTATATCGGATGCCTCCTGGACGCCTTCCTCGGGAGGTGTTCCAGGCACGTCCCACCGGGAGGAGGCCCAGGGGATGGCCCAGGACACGCTGGAGGGACTATGTCTCTCTGCTGGCCTGAGAACGCCTTGGGCTCCCCCCGGAGGAGCTGGAGGAGGTGTCTGGGGAGAGGGACGTCTGGGCGTCTCTGCTGAGTCTGCTGCCCCCGCGACCCGGTCCCGGATAAGCGGAAGACGACGAGTACGAGTATTTACTGACTTGTGAAGTTTAAGATACATCTGCCTTACTTAAATTACATGTTTCCTTGTGTTTCCTATTTTTGAAGAGCGTGTATGAGAAATGGTCCTCTCCCTATTTTGATAAGTAATGGATTCCTAAGGGTTACCAAAGAGTTTCTGTAACCCGATTCTTTCAAACTGTTACATGTGCAGACTTGGCATGTGGTGTTGAATGACCCCCTAATATTCTGGACAAACAACCTTTGTTCTTCCATCAAACTGAAGTTATAGAATGAATGTGTAGAAGTCTAAACTTTAGCCTGAAGCACATAATAAAATGCTCTTCATGTATTACTTAATGTTATGAAATAAAATTGTTTTCAGACAAAGAAAACCATTAAGTAGATATTTGAATAGTTAAAAGCTAATTTTTATTTGTGCAGATCTTGAGCAGTCATAATGAGGATGTACTTAAAATAAACACAAACTAAATTTGTTTTATAGGGAGGGATTGAGGACGATAATGCAGAACCTAATGACAGAAAGGTAAGTAGAAGAACTCAACTAAACCCAACTTTATACCATACCAAGGCCATACCACTATGTAAACTCTTGTTAACTAAAGTGTATAAATGAGTTGGTCCACATAAGCCAAGCATAGAAGTACCATGCCAGTTGTTAAATGTAAAATCTTCTTTGGAAAAATCATTTGAACTTACCATTACTACCATTTGGAAAATAAATGATTTTCTCAAAAAGAACCAACAAACTTCTCGTGTCAAGTCAGTCATTGTGCTCTTTATCTGTTGCCATCTGTTTAAGTCCTTGACACTTAACATTAGATCACAAACCTCCAATTAATATAAAAAAGTTTACGTGAGGTACAGATCCGGCAGATAGAATAGTGGGGAAATTCAGGTGGGTCAGCAGCAATTTAAAAGGCAAATGGAATCATACATGTACTCCCAAACGTAAAAAAAGCTCTGAAAATCAAGAAGAAAGGGTAGACTATAAAGGGAAAAACAGAAGAAAAAGAAATACTGCACAGCCATTAAAATGGCTTGCTCAGATTAAATGTAATGTTCAACTGAGTAGGGTGATTTGAAACATAAAAAGCACATTTGTAATTGCATGAAAAAAACTATTTACAAAAAATGGAAAAATTGCAAATACCAGCAGACATTTAAACATCAATTGAGCTTTTTGGGAACAGTGGTGGTTATGAAGTCTTAAAAGCTGCTGGAAGGAAGGATCTAAAGTAATGCTGCTTTGTGCACCTAGGATACAGCAGTCACTTCAGGAGCTCTCCAGTTCTGAGCAGCTTCATGCATTGGTTGGGAGACATTGTCCAATGGTGATGTTAATTTTGCTAGAGTCCTTCTGCCTCCCACTGCACTGGGTCTAGCCCACCACAGAGTCAATAATGGTCTTTATGAGTGACCCCTGCACTACAAAAGACCTCAGTCTCCTTAGCAGGTGGAGTCTGTTCTGACCCTTCCTGTAAATAACATCAGTCTTGTAACTCCTGTCTAGCTTATTATTCAGGTGAACACCCACGTATTTTGTAAGAGTCCACTATTCAATTCAGTTTATATTTACATAGCACCAATTCACAACACATGTCGTCTTAAGGAACTTTACAAAGTCAGTTCAGTGGAACCATACAGATTTCAAGTCAGGTACATACATTCCAACTAATCCTAACTATCAAACAGTGCAGTCCAATTCAGTTATTTATTCAAATTGGTTAAAACCTTTTTCAATCTAAGGATACCCAGCAGATTGCATCGAGTCAGTGGCTGGCAGCATTCACTCATCCTGGATGAGCATGAGAGACAGTGGAGAGGAAAACTCCATTTTAACACAAAGAAACCTCTTGCAGAACCAGAACCAGGCTCGGTGTGAGCGACCATCTTCCACGACCGACTCGGGGTTTTAGAGAACAGAGCAGAGACAAAACGAAGAACACAGAAGCACGGATCCAGGAGTACTTTCTATAGGATAGAAAAGTAAAAAATTATTGGTTTTGGCTCCTTTAGTTGCTTCATCTAGGAGAGCAAGACAGCTAAGCAGATGAACTCTGAGCAAGTTTTCAAGTGTAGACAATGGAAGGGAGCACATACAGTTTGTCACAGTAGAAGCTCAGCCAGTAGCTATGTCTAGGAGAGACAGGGTTAAACACTGAAAGACAGGGCCAAGTATCATCTGTAGAGGGAGACCATTAAGTTGTTGGCAGCAGCAGCTAAGCTGATGCCCAGTTCCAGGAAGGTACCACAGCTAAACACAGAGCCAGGTCAGATGGAGCTTCTATGAAATCTGGATGTTCACTACTGTCAGTGTGATGGCTTTGCGCCTGCAGAAATCCACCACTAGCTTCTTAGTTTTTCCCACATTGATCGGGAGGTGGTTCCACTAGCAAAGTCACAAAGTCCTGTGTCCACTGTCTGTAGTCTCAGTTGTCCTAACTTTTGATTAGGGCAATTATGGCAGAGACAGCAGATAACTTTTGTAGATTGCAACCTGGGGAGTTGATGGAGAAGTCTGGAGTAGTAAACAGGAATGGTTCCAGCCCAGTTCCCCGTAGGGCCTTACCCTGTACCTTTGACCAGCCTGTCAGACACAGTCCTCACATAATGCAGGCAGCCAGAGGTAGTCCAGTATCCAATGGGACCACTGGGTGGTCCACTCCTGACAGGTCCAGCTTGTCCCTCAGAAGTCCAGGCTGGATGGTTTTTAGAGCACTGGAGAAATAAAAAAAAAAACCAAAAACATGATCATCACAGTTCTTCTCCAGGTGGAGCAGAGCTTGGTGCAGGATGTAGATGATGTCATCATACACTCCCAGTGCCAGGCTGGTAGGCAAACTGGAGGCGACCTAACCAGGGATTGAAGATAGTTTAGGGTTGACCAATCTCTTGAGGGTCTTCATCGGATGCAGGGTCAGTGCCACTGGCCTATAGCTGCTGAGGTCCTTTGGATGTGAGATCTTGGGCACTGGTACCACATAGGAGGTCTTCCACAGCTGTGGTACTTTCCACAGCTTCAGGGTCATGTTGAACATGTATTCTGTGATGCCACACAGTTGATCTGTGCAGCACCTCAGGAGCCTGGGGGAGGCATGAGTGTCTGATGAAATTCTTTGAAGTACTGATTTGGACCATTTCTCCACCCTAAATCTGATACAGCTTGGAGGTTTTATTTGTGAACAAATTTTTTTTTTCCAGTCTTCCATCTTCTTATTGTAGATGTTTTTTCCATCCCTGATTTTTTTTTTTCTAAGTTCCTTTTGCACAGCTCTCACCTCCTCCTTGTTTCCTGATCTAAGGCTCCCTTCTTCTCCTTGGTAAGGGCCTTTATTTCAGGGTTGATTCAGTTCTTGTTTTTGAGAAACACTGTACCGTCATGAGGGGCACAATGTTGTCTACATAGAAGTTAAAGAACTTTGTGATGCAGTCTGTGATGCTGTTAATGTCCTTCCCCATGAGGAGCACAGAGCTCTACACAATAGAACTGAAACAGTCCCTTAGAACATCTTTAGTCTCCTCAGACCATCTCTATACTGTGTGTCAAAGTAAAGAACTGATGAGATTGGCTGTAGTGGAGGTATTTCGAGTGACAGAGTATAGTAACCGTACGTGATTTTGTAGTTCAGCAAAACCATGAAGCAATGCCAGACCTCAGCCACAGCTGTGGTGGCGCCGTCCTCCATGTTTAAAATGTACTAACCGTCCGGGACCTGCTGCTAAGTAAAATGCCTCCACTACAGCCAAACTCATCTGTTCTCTGATTGGATTGTTAAATCTGTGATTGACATGACCAATCCGCTGAGAAAAAGAAAATTCTGGTCAAAATTCATACTTTGAAATTGAAACTCACACGCAAGTTAGGGAACTTTAGCACAGAGTTTTACATGTAGTTCTATCTTTGTATCTGTAAACAGACCTTCACAACGAAAATCTGCAACTTGTGTGATTATTTTTAGAAGTACAAATGTGTTTTACACACACACACACACATTTTCCTATCTACATGTGCACAGAGCTAAAATTCCCATACAAAACATAATTCAAAACTACGCTGTCTGATTTACAAGTACAAAATATTTATGGCTGGAATTTGTGCCCATATGATGGTAACAGCATGGATGAAGTCACAAGCAGCTGCCGCATTGGCGGGGGGTGTGTACCATTATCGGAATAGCGATAGTGCAGAGCATCTCTTTGATAGTTAACCAAGCCACTCTCTCTGTAGATGTTCTGAAGCTGGGTTAACACTGCCAATTCATTCACTTCATTGGGAAGGAATCTCATATTTTCCATAATGACGGACTATACATTATACTATACATTTGTTTCAATGGTCAAAATGTATGAATTTGTACACTGCCAATTCATACATAGGAGAAAAGCAATGTGAAGCAGTGAATAGATGTGCCTCACCACCATGGTCAGATACACTGACTGATGCAGACAGTTGGTGCATGCCCATTATTGTCTCTCTTTATATCGCCAATATACAGGGGTTGGACAATGAAACTGAAACACCTGATTTTAGACCACAATAATTTATTAGTATGGTGTAGGGCCTCCTTTTGCAGCCAATACAGCATCAATTCGTCTTGGAAATGACATATACAAGTCCTGCACAGTGGTCAGAGGGATTTTAAGCCATTCTTCTTGCAGGATAGTGGCCAGGTCACTATGTGATACTGGTAGAGGAAAACGTTTCCTGACTCGCTCCTCCAAAACACCCCAAAGTGGCTCAATAATATTTAGATCTGGTGACTGTGCAGGCCATGGGAGATGTTCAACGTCACTTTCATGTTCATCAAACCAATCTTTCACCAGTCTTGCTGTGTGTATTGGTGCATTGTCATCCTGATACACGGCACCGCCTTCAGGATACAATGTTTGAACCATTGGATGCACATGGACCTCAAGAATGGTTCGGTAGTCCTTGGCAGTGACGCACTCATCTAGCACAAGTATTGGGCCAAGGGAATGCCATGATATGGCAGCCCAAACCATCACTGATCCACCCCCATGCTTCACTCTGGGCATGCAACAGTCTGGGTGGTACGCTTCTTTGGGGCTTCTCTACACTGTAACTCTCCCGGAAGGGGGGAAAACAGTAAAGGTGGACTCATCAGAGAACAATACATGTTTCACATTGTCCACAGCCCAAGATTTGCGCCCCTTGCACCATTGAAACCGACGTTTGGCATTGGCATGAGTGACCAAAGGTTTGGCTATAGCAGCCCGGCCGTGTATATTGACCCTGTGGAGCTCCCGATGGACAGATCTGGTGGAAACAGGAGAGTTGAGGTGCACATTTAATTCTGCCGTGATGTGGGCAGCCGTGGTTTTATGTTTTTTGGATACAATCCGGGTTAGCACCCGAACATCCCTTTCAGACAGCTTCCTCTTGCGTCCACAGTTAACCTGTTGGATGTGGTTCGTCCTTCTTGGTGGTATGCTGACATTACCCTGGATACCGTGGCTCTTGATACATCACAAAGACTTGCTGTCTTGGTCACAGATGCGCCAGCAAGACGTCCTCTTTTGAACTCTGGTATGTCACCCATAATGTTGTGTGCATTTCAATATTTTGAACAAAACTGTGCTCTTACCCTGCTGATTGAACCTTCACAGTCTGCTCTTACTGGTGCAATGTGCAATCAATGAAGACTGGCTACCAGGCTGGTCCAATTTAGCCATGAAACCTCCCACACTAAAATGACAGGTGTTTCAGTTTCATTGTCCAACCCCTGTACATGCTGGATTACACGTGTACTAAACATGCTGGTGTTCCACAGTCTAATATATTTAATGAATGTGTGTGACATCTTTAATCTTTCTAATTGGCCATCAATGCTCAGTCAATATGGACAGGGTGAGGCAAAAAGTGCCATGCCACCCTGAAAGGGGGGCAGTGCTGAACCCCGTAAGCACAGACACCTAACAGCACGTCGTTACATACTCTTCAGCTATGCAGATGGCAGGGGTGCTTTCGCTGACAAGTCCTGCAAAAACACTCATTTAAATTTGGTCCAACAAAACGGAATATTACTTCTCAAAGCTGGAAAAGGATTTTTCTAAACTGGATCTTCAGTCGAAACAGGAGGTTATAGGGAGAAAAAGACCAACTCCGGAGCTGAAAGATCTGCTTCAAACAAGTGGGAGAAAGGTAACCCCGACCTTTTCAACCCGAGTGGTATACACCTGAAAAGAGGGTAGAGTACACAGATCTGACTTGGCATTAAATGTGCAAGACTAACTGAACAACGCCCCACAACGTGAAGGTGATGATGAACCGGGAGACTTTAAAAGAATAGATTAATACAGCATGCTTCCATGGACTTCATATACAAATAATTATTCATTTTAATTTAAAAAGAGATCAGCCACAATGAGAAAATAATTTTAAATAATCAAATTTTAAATTATATACGAGCTTTTAAAATAATTACATTTTTTAGTTAAGGTCAAAATTTAAATAAAAGCCTCTATTTTGGGTTTATACATCCGACTCCCAGAGGAATTTGTTCCTCAGCAGTCATGAACCCTGTCGCACATCACTGTATTAAACTTAAGGTAGAATAAGAGTTTAAGTATAAAATAGAAAATTAGGCTGGTCTCTATGTAATTAACCTATGAAGATTTCCATATTTGTGAGCCTATTCTTCCTCCCATACAAAAATAAAGTGAAGTACGCACTTGGAAATCAGAGCTCATGGAATTGAATTCACCTCCACCCATGCTTATGCTCTTCAGCCATGATTATATTTTAGGCCATGTGTCACTAAGGCAACACCTTAGTAACCCCTTCTGTTCTTCTCAAGCATCAGAAAAGCTTTACCTTGGTGCCTTCTCTCATGGACGTTTTGATGGAATGTAGGAACAAGAGTGCAGGGAGTTTAATTTTTTTTGTCAGGTTCAGTCCACCATCTAAACAATTCACCGGGCTGCTGCTTGGTAATAAAACAGCTTCATTCTTTGCTTGTTGCTTTGCTTGTAGACTGAGTGTGTAATTATGTGTGAAAATGTTTCACTGGTATCTCCATGTGATTTGTGATATTCGCCTACAAATAGTGGAATCAGAAGCACTAATGCTGCCAGCCGCTCTCTTATATTCAGCATGACTGAAGATGGGATGCCCATTCTGCAGAGATCTTTTCATTTTAGTATGTTTTACCACATGGAGCTTAAATCAAACAGAAGGGGTAAACTGTGTTGCTCCAATGAATTTGTTTCATGAAATAGGTCAGGCCTCAGTTGCACACTGTTTCAACCTTACATGTAGTACACAAGATCAAGTACTAAGAGTAATGAAACCTGTAAAGCGATTATCAGTTTTAATGATTACTATAGTATGATTACGGATGGTTAGAAACACTATTTAAAAAATGTAATTACCATTAAATCCATACATGACACACCTCAGTAAAGCAGGGATATTTTAACCACTAAACAGCATCATGTGTTGAATGTTAATGGTTTTTGAACTGTATCACCAGAGAAGTAAGGCTTTTTGGCAATGTTTTTGTTTCCACTACAAAAACAACATGAGTAGTTTTCTGTGACTAGCTGGATTTTGGTTGTACTAACGCCCTGTTTACACCACGTTTTCTGGTGAAAATGGAAAAGTTTAGATGTGTTTCTACTGTTCGTTTAAAAGACAATGGCACACGTTTTCTCTGTTAATGGCACAATTTATGAACGGCTTCCAGAGTATTATGGTTTGAGAAAGAAATTTAATCCTTCTCATGGGGAAGCCCTGGCTCATGTGCAGTAGAAATGAAAGCGCATGTGCACAACATAATGGCTGCTAACCCACAGGAAAAGAGATCAACAATAACAATGGAAGATTGCAGAGTATTTAGTTGTGCTGCTAGCTCTTTTAAATCTAACAACGGCATGCAGGTGAATTACACCATTTTCACGCCTCTACTGTTGCTGTGTGAACAGAGATTATAATTTAAACTTTGTCATGTAGCTGTGTTAACAGAAATGGAAAAAAAAAACTGTTTTCAATGGATCATTGTCATGTAAACGGGGCCTTAGTTGGATAACCTTTAGATTATCCAACTAATGATCTGGTTTGTTTATTTAACTTGTTTCTAAATTGTCAGATTTCTTAGACTACCAATATTGGGTCTTCTGCTACTCAACAATACTACGAAAGTACTATGAGATGCTTTGCCTGAAGCAGTTTGACAAGTTTTTAAATTTTTAAAAGCATCAGAAGAACCAATGAACTGAGCATGAACTTCCTGCAAACCTTTACAAAAAAAGCCCTAAATATAAGTATTATATATAATATGAATACTCTGCCCTCTGAACTTCAAAAAACCGCTTCCAAAAACTTTTTTTGCCCATAAAAATACAAAAGTTCTGCATGTTGGGTGCATTGCGGTTTTGGTCTGTGAACTGTTACTTCTCTGTGTCCTCATTTAATAAAAGGTAGTTGTCAAATTTCCTAATATTTGTTTATATTGCTGCTAATCCTATCATTACTACTACTGATCATAATAATGATTTTGTTGATTACATTGAAACTGTTGGCTTCACTAATTTACACCTGTAATAATACTTTTTGCATATGTTTGACACAAATGTATAACTAAATAGCTAAATTATCACATTGTTACATGTCTAGAACCAATCAAGGGCTAATTTGGTAAATAATTACAAAAATAATGTTACTACCAGAGTGCCAAGCCAGTTCAAAATACACTAGTTAATTAGTTCCTTTGGGATAAGCAACAGTTTTTGTATTAATCTGTGATGTACCTTTATCTTAACTTTTTATTTTATCTTAGTTTATTTATATGGACAAATACAGCTGATACAGTTTAAAAGAACACAACAATGCATCCAACATTCCATACATGCAGGAAAACGAAAACCCCCCAGTTCTGAAGGTCTGAGCCTTTACCTCTTACCTCTTTACCTCTCCCAAAGTCGGCTTTTTAGAAGATTCCATGCCCTTTTTTTTAAAGATATTTTTTTGGCACTAGTGGCTTTTATTTTTATTTATTTTTTGACAGTAGGCAGACAGGAAAGAGGGGTAGAGAGAGGGGGAGCCATTCGGCAAATGTCGCCGGGTCCGGGACTCGAACCCGGGACAGCTACTTCGAGGACTGTAGCCTCTGGATATGGTCGTGTGCTTAACTCCTACACCATCAGCGCCGCGCCTATTCCTTGCCCTTTTTGTTTGAAGACATAATTTCATGAGTAATTACCTGAATTTGAATAGTGGGGGAAACGTGCAAATGCATAGCACATGCTAGAAGGACAATTGCTTTATGGGTACAATTGTCATTTTATTAAGAAACAATTTGAGAATGGGTTAACAGATGTTTGATGAATTACATTTTCTCTAATTTCAGGAATGACGCTAGCTCCATCTGCCAATAAACTAAGAAGGTGACTTGGAAGATTTTCAGTGTGATAGTTAGAAGATTTAGAGAGGCAAAGGATTAGGCACTCAATTAATCAATTTATTTTTAGCAAACTGCAAGTGGAAATGTACACCAGGGGGCAAGATGTAATATTCACACATGGGGCTTCCCACATAATTTTAAAGAAACTCCTCCAAAAACCATGCAATTTAGAACAAGACCAAAAACAATGTATACGATTATTTGCTCTTTTGCTTTGGGATTATCTGAAGTTTTTGTCATCTTCACAAACTATTTTTTTAAAGAAATCATCGCTGTGTTTTTATTTACAGTCCAGTTCTTTTCTTGGTCTGCTCAACCCTCTACATCTGTTGAAGCTTTTCAGTAATTATTGACTATGCCTTCTTTTCACAGTTACTGTTCGAGGAGTGGGCCAGCTACAGTGTTTTCTACAAGTATCAGCCTATTGGACTGATCAGGTCAGATCTTTTTGTTTAAATCCATTGGGTACAGGTTTCTTTCCCTGTAAGCTCAGGTATACTACATACAGTTTTATGGAGCCATCAGGACCATCATATTCACTAACTGGACAGAAAGGAGCAAGGAACAGATCTAACAGATGTAGCAGTTATTTATAGAGTTGAAGAAATAAAATGCTACAACCACCTGAATGTAGCACCAATTTAAAAGGTTACACTTAATGACAATGGTGGTAAATTCAGACACAGGTTTAGGCAGCGTATAAATGGTGTTGCATTCTAAAAAACCTGACTTTATTAAGTCACAACGGATTGGAAGCCTCTCAAACATCTGTGTTTGTTTCCACAGGACGTACTTTGGAGAGAAGGTTGGCCTCTATTTTGCCTGGTTAGGAGTCTACACACAGATGCTCATTCCGGCTTCCATCATTGGTGTCATTGTATTCCTTTATGGCTGTGCCACAGTTGATGATAACATACCTAGGTACCAAGCACACTTATACAGTGTTGTCCTAATTTCAGAAATATCTTACTAATAATGATTTTTCAATGTCAGGTTTCACTGTGTTGTCTGTTCTTCATTTATACAATTCATTGCTTTAAAAATTTGTAATACACATCTGAAGAATGTAACTTTTGCATTTTATTTGCCTAGCATTATGCCCACATTTTTAGGCGTGCCTATGCATAAAGAGTTGACACAGTGAAAACATCTTGTAGAATAGTATTGGTCTCAACATACCAAGCTTAGACCACACCCTGATGAAATGGTTACAAGAAAATTGCTCAAGTTTGCTGTTTTTTTGCCACACAGTCCTTTAGAGACATCCATGTTCAGAGCATGTTGGCTAATGTTAGGCAATGTTATGATGCAAGGGGAATTAAGATTTCTGAAATCAATAGATACACAGCTGAGGGAGCTCCTGCAAGGCTGTGTTGTGATTATGAATAAAAATATATTATTTAATATTTAATATTAATAGTTTTATATTTTATTAAATAATATTTCGGTCTATTAAGGATTGTCCTGTAAATACTTGCCCAATAAGGCAGTAGTATTAGGACAAAATTAAAAGGGATGAGCCAAGCTCTGGCATTATAAAACAGCACACACAGAATGAATTCACATAATTTCTTAAAATACAAGAATTTATTAACAAAAATAAGTCAACTCAAAGTCAAACATATTTCATTCAACAAACTCTTTACTATGCTAAAACAAACCAACTAAACTACCAAGCAGAATGAAAGAATAAGGAAGACTAATGGGTGATGTACAATATAAACAAGTGAATCAAAGATGGTTGAAAACCATGACCGAAAGAGTGATGCAATATCATCATGCAATGTTCATGTTTGAGAACCAAGGATTATCTTGACAAATCTGGAAATGAAGTTATGTTAGTCTTGGAACTAACTTAGGCAATAATTGGTATACCTTCAAACAATCATTCACAATGCAATCAGATAGATAGATAGATAGATAGATAGATAGATAGATAGATAGATTTATTACAGACTCGTAGTCCAGATCACATAAAAAACAATGATAAAAGAAGAAAAGTACATTTAAAAAAAATATTCATAAAAAAACCAACACTCCGAATCTTTTAGGAGGCATTCATACCAATGTTTCTAATATACAGATGTATATCTTACTGCTCTATATTTAATGTTAGTCAGCAGTAGCATAACTCTATTATTGGACTCATTAAGCCAACAAATAAATTTATACATAAGCTTCCTTAAAACAGTCATCAAAGAGCTGACATTAGCTAACACAAACAGTTTACTGGCACTGCTCCATCTGGGCTTCTTTAACAAAAGTCTTAATGCATCATTAAAGGCCGCCTTCAATCTAAAGGCTGGCTTTTTTATAATTCCACCACAAGTTTGCTATATACAGTGATGTACAATATGATCTAAACAAGTTCAGTTTAGCTTCATGAGAGCAATATCCAAATTTCCAAACTAGAACATTAGCTTGAGCATATAACATTCGAACCTGAAGGTAAATGTCCTCATCATCTGATAGATGGTCTGTCAGGACATGACCAAGATATTTTACTTCATTTGAGATGTTCAGTAAGATTCCAGACAACTTAAAATTAGGGAAAACCCTATATTTGTCTTCTTTAGTGTAACATATCAGAATTACACTATTTGATGGGTTAAATTTAACATCATGAAGTCCACCGTATACTGAACACACATTAAGCAGCTTCTAAAAACCAGCTGAACTTGGACTAAATACCACATACATCAAGTGGTTTAAAACTGTGTTTCCAATCACACAGCCAGTTTTACACAGATTTAACTGCCTAGAAAGGTCATTCATATAAAAATTGAACAATACAGGGGAGAGGATGCCTCCCTGTCTGACTCCATTACTGACCTGGAAGGGTGCAAACACACAGTTGTCCCACTTGACTTGCATGGTTTGATTGACATACCAATAAGACAGACATCTCACTATATATCTTGGCACACCAGCTTGACTCAATTTCAAAAATAGTTTCCTTTGTGGCATCTAAGAAACACAGAAAGATTGTAGAGTTCTTGCTATTATAATTGCTCAATATTTCCTTTAGACCATATATGCACAGATCAGTGCCATGTTTAGGCTTAAACCCAAATTAATTATCTGTTGACATTACTGTATTTTCAAATCTTGCCAGAAGTATTCATTTTTTAGACAGTCTACTTGCAAGGGCAATGGGTCTATGATTACCAGAGCTGCCAACTTTTCCCAGAGTGAAGCATGGGGGTGGATCAGTGATGGTTTGGGCTGCCATATCATGGCATTCCCTTGGCCCAATACTTGTGCTAGATGAGTGCGTCACTGCCAAGGACTACCGAACCATTCTTGAGGACCATGTGCATCCAATGGTTCAAACATTGTATCCTGAAGGCGGTGCCGTGTATCAGGATGACAATGCACCAATACACACAGCAAGACTGGTGAAAGATTGGTTTGATGAATATGAAAATCACGTTGAACATCTCCCATGGCCTGCACAGTCACCAGATCTAAATATTATTGAGCCACTTTGGGGTGTTTTGGAGGAGCGAGTCAGGAAACGTTTTCCTCCACCACTATCACGTAGTGACCTGGCCACTATCCTGCATGAAGAATGGCTTAAAATCCCTCTGACCACTGTGCAGGACTTGTATATGTCATTCCCAAGACGAATTGACGCTGTATTGGCCGCAAAAGGAGGCCCACACCATACTAAAAAATTATTGTGGTCTAAAACCCGGTGTTTCAGTTTCATTGTCCAAACCCTGTAGAAGCACCTTCATCAAAGAGTCAGGAATAAAGCGATGCACAATAAAACCAGTGAAGCACAAGGCAAGAAGAGGAGCTAACCTTGAACTTGCAAATTTGAGTTGTTCAGCAGAAATAAGATCCATTCCTGTAAATTCATTGGCAGAGAGTCTTATGATTGCTTGATAAACCTCATGAGTTCTGATAGCTTCTACAAAATTAACATTGTCAACCTGGTAGGGTGCACTCTGAACACCGGTAAATAGCTTTCTATAATGCTGTTGCCAATGATCAATCAGATTCAATCAGATTTGCCCAAGAGACACCATCTACTGTGCAAGGAAGAGAAGGTTTAATATTGTTAATAGTTTTTACCTCTTTCCAAAAGGCTTTTACATCCTTACCTACCAGTTTTTTTTGCCAAGGAATTCGCCCTCATGGTTTGCTCATTCTTTCTAATGAATCATATAGCAGATTTATATTTTGAATTCGTCAACTTTTTATGTTCAAATATAGGACCCTTTCTAGGTTTACCTGCTAGAGCCCAAGAAGTAGTAGCTTCGTGGGCTTCAGCATGATGTTGAGACAAGTGTGTTCCAACCAGGCCTAATTTTGATCATGGTATTACTTTTATTATAAGGCAGCCTAGGTTCCAATAAAGCTTTAATTATATCAGAAAATAATCTGGATATATCAGTTTTATGCTAAATATTTTAGCAATTACAGTCCGTGCATGTAACTGGCTCTGTTGGTAATGTAATGTTACAAAACAATTGATCAGTGTAGGCATAACCAGCTAGTTTTTCAACAGAGAGAGAAGGCCAGTCTATGTGCGTCTGATTTTGGGTACTAGACACATTTACCGTTGCAGGTATATGATCAAATCTAATTGACACCTCAAAAGGAATGCGATCAACAATGGACACATTGTACAATATATTAATGTATACCAAAGCAGCATGAGCGTCTGCTGTGGTAATACAATGGTCCAACCAGGACGTAGTATGCCAAGCTTCACTTATAAGTATAACTTGCTGCTGGCAAAAGTTCTCTACTTGATAATATTAAATTAGAATATGTGCAAAAATGATTAAGATGTTTTGCAAACACTGAGCTTTTATCTGAGATGTCCGCGTTCATGTCACCCATCACAGAGAAACTATTAAATTTCTCAGTTTGCATAAGGGAACTAATAAAAGCAAGCTTACTAAGATGTTCTTCTTCATTTTGAAGACATTCAAAGGGAGCGTACACATTTAAAATAGTGAATTATTTGTCATGCTGACATGTACTGCAATACACCAGTCCACACCAAGTCTAATGACATTTATCATTGAGTCCAAGCTTTTTTTCCACAGTACAGCCACTCCTCCTGGTATCCTTCCTCTTTTAACTCCCAAACTGAGGTCGGTAGAAGACTCTCCCGCACCAGGGAAACTATCATTAATGGAGTTTAATCCTTTTAAGTCTTGTTTGGCTAAAAAAGTTTCTTGTAAGCACAAGAAACTTGTGCTTACAAGTTGATCAGTTGTGCAACAATCAGTTGTGCAACAACTGATCAACAACAAAATGGCAAGCTTTATCATCTGCACTCTGACCTAAGCGCAGGCCAGACAGTTGTAAGAAATAACTTTGATGTCCATAGCAGACTTATTCCTTTTTGCTCATGCCAGCAACAGGGGCATGTATATCTATGGAGGGGAGAACAGCACTTGCGCCAATAATGGTTTTACGTGGCTTATAAAACCGCCTCACATTAGTTCCCTCAGGCCAGCGACAGCTCATTCTGCCGGTCCAGGCAGAATTGCACGTAGAGCGGCGTATTGTGCCCCGTTGTCCTTCCTTCAGACCGGGAAAACTGCTCCACTTGGCATTGTAGAGACAGGGTCTCTGCTGGGAACTCTCTAGAGCAAAGTTTGCTTCTGTCGACCTCAGAAAAAAAAAGTCAAGCCACGCTTGCACCTTAATTACCCCAGTTCATGAATGAATACCGGATGCACAAACAGCAATTCATTCCTACTTAACTTAGTGCATATGAAAACGTGATCGTATGACACTCCTGGATCCAGTTTGTAGAGTTATGTCTGTTTGCCTGCAAAGAGACATTTCTCTGACCGCTGGGTCTCTCCTTCCAGCTCCGCTGGGGACCTGCGTGGAAGAGGTCTGTTTGTTGGAAAGGAGGGTTTTTATTCAAACAATGACGTCACAAGAAGTCTGCTGTTACTCCCTTCTGTTCCTGTTCCTGGCTGTGCTGGAAGTAGGTTAATGCAATTTATTTCGAAAGTTCCAGAAAAGTTCTTACTGGCCTTTAATGTTGTAATTCATGGCTGGGGTCCCAACAGCTGGAAGGGTGTGTTCAAATAAGATGCAATCCCTTGGTGCTTTTATTACAAACCTCTTATGCCACAATTCATGTGGAGAGCCCTCTGTGCATACTGCCGACTGCACTGCCATGAAGAATGGTTCTATGTAAACACTAAGCCTTTTTATCCTCCCTTAAGCAGCAGACCAGACATGCTGTAAAAAACGAGAAACATTTCATGTGAAAACAATCATGCTAATTCATCGGTTTGATTCAAAACTAATACCACTGTCCCCTCAACATTACTGAAGCAAATTATTTGTTCCATTGTTTTGCTGTTTTGGTTTTCTGAAACACCGTTGAATAATCCAGATTTTCGATCTTCTGTTTGTTAGCATGGAGATTTGTGATCCAAGGAACAACATCACCATGTGTCCTATGTGTGACCGTGCGTGCAGCTACTGGAAGCTGGTGACGGCATGTGGCACAGCTAGAGCCAGCCATCTGTTTGACAACCCAGCAACAGTCTTCTTCTCCATCTTCATGGCCCTTTGGGGTAAGTGTGCAAGCAACGATAAATCATTTGCAGACATGTAGTGAAATAAAAGCGTGTTTTATCCAATCAAGATAAGTACACTAAAGAAGACATTTAGCTGCAATTTGAATCCTGAATAGGAGATTAAAATAAAATTTACAAAACAAATCCATCAGACAGCACACAGTTTGCCTTCCTCTGATGTCCTGCCAAATCTTGCAGCCCTCTGTCAGCAGTAGCAGGGCTTCAGTCTGCAGACGTGTTGTGTTCAGATGAAGCTGGTGTCTTAACAGTGTCACAGCAGTACAGTGATCTGGATTCATCTAAGGAGCCATAACAAAGTAGCTTTAATATAAGTAAAAAAATCATTCAAGATCTTTACAGTTACACTGAACACAGAGATATGAATATTATCAGAATATAATTGGACTTAGCTATGACAAATGGTTTTAAACCTCTTTAATGCTTGTTATGTGGATTATGTTTGACATAAAATGTTGTTTTGGGTCAAAATCCCAGTTGGGACATTTGAACCATGCATTGATAATGACAATTTAGATGTAAAAGGATTAAGATTAAATAAGGGCTATATACCTTCCAGCTGGATTGTCTGGGGCTGTTTGTCAAATAGGTAAACATTCAACTTCACCTAAAAATCAGTTTCTAGTTGGAAAACAGGATGTTTTTCTCAAAATGTAACCATACTTTTATTTGGACTTCTTATGACTCCAAATACATGTGCATATGACTGTTATGTTAGTGTTAGCATAACAGTCACGTGTGCTATCAAAATAAACCTCTACTACTTTTCAGGGACTGCTTTTTTATGTGCAACATGATATTGATTGTTTGCAGTATCAGGTTAATATACACTGCTCAAAAGGGAACACTCAAATAACACATCCTAGATCTGAATGAATGAAATATTCTCATTGAAGTATTCTCATACTTTGTTCTGTACAAAGTTGAATGTGCTGACAACAAAATCACACAAAAATCATCAATGGGAATCAAATTTATTAACCACTGGAGGCCTGGATTTGGAGTCACACACAAAATTAAAGTGGAAAAACACACTACAGGCTGATCCAACTTTGATGTAATATCTTTAAAACAAGTCAAAATGACCGGTCATGCTGAAGGATGTTGCAGGCAGCAGATCGTTCTCCACGGTGTCTCCAGACTCTGTCACGTCTGTCACATGTGCTCAGTGTGAACCTGCTTTCATCTGTGAAGACCACAGGCCGCCAGTGGCAAATTTGTCAATCCTGGTGTTCTCTGGCAAATGCCAAGCGTCCTGGATGCTGTTGGGCTGTGAGAACAACCCCCATTTGAGGACGTCGGGCCCTCATACCATCCTCATGGAGTCGGTTTCTAACAGTTTGTGCAGACACATGCACATTTGTGGTGTGCTGGAGGTCATTTTGCAGGGCTCTGGCAGTGCTCCTCCTGTTCCTCCTTGCACAAAGGCGGAGGTAGCGGTCCTGCTGCTGGGTTGTTGCCCTCCTACGGCCTCCTCCATGTCTCCTGGTGTACTGGCCTGTCTCCTGGTAGCGCCTCCAGGCTCTGGACACTACGCTGACAGACACAGCAAACCTTCTTGCCACAGCTCGCATTGATGTGGCATCCTGGATGAGCTGCACTACCTGAGCCACTTGTGTGGGTTGTAGAGTCCGTCTCATGCTACCACGAGTGTGAAAGCACCACCAACATTCAAAAGTGACCAAAACATCAGCCAGAAAGCATAGGTACTGAGAAGTGGTCTGTGGTCCCCACCTGCAGAACCACTCCTTTATTGAGTGTGTCTTGCTAATCGCCAAAGATTTCCCCCTGTTGTCTTTTCCATTTGCACAACAGCTGTGAAACTGATTGTCAATCAGTGTTGCTTCATAAGTGGACAGTTTGAATTCACAGAAGTTTGATTTACTTGGAGTTATATTGTGTTGTTTAAGTTTTCCCTCTATTTTTTTGAGCAGTGTACATACTTAAAAAATATATATGAATACGGTGGTTGAATATGTTGAGAGCACTAATCAATTTTAGATGAGGTGGTTATATATGTTCTTTAGCTACAGCAAATGTTACAGAAACATGTTGTGATGGGAGCATGTGATGAGAGTTTTGTTGATGCTTGCTTGTGCAGCTGTTCTCTTCATGGAGCACTGGAAGAGGCGACAGATGCGGCTCAACTATGTCTGGGACCTGACAGATTACGGAATGGATGAGGAGGTGAGATAAGCGAGCAAAATCTTCAAAGTGTCATATATAAATGCATAAAAACTGCCTTTATTCAAAGATATTGTTCTGAGAGTGTGTATAATGGGAGAATCTCCATTTCTGTCTCCACCAATGTATGCCACATTTTGTTACAAATAACTCTTTTAGTTAAATGGCCTGTACTTGTACAGTGCTTTATCAAGTCCCCAGAGACCCCAAAGGGCTTTACACTACAATCATCCACCGATTCATACACACATTCACACACTGACAGCGGTAAGCAACATTGTAGCCACAGCTGCCCTGGGGCTCACTGGCAGAAGTTTTACTTATCGAAAAATCTTGATATATTTGTTAAACAGTTGTAATATAAAAACAAATCATACACTGTGAGCAATCAGGATTAGAAACCTACCGATTTTCTATTAAATTGAGTTTTCTAGTTAAATTTAGGCTTTGTAAGTTCCTCCTCATTTAGCAATGGCCATGGTGTATTTGATTAAGCAATGTAATTGCTATGGCAATGACACACATGAGAAGTAGCGATAGATGAACTGGCAGATTATAGGTGCTTGCAAGTTTATTCCCAGGACATGGCACCGAATTATGGAGGACCAATTTTGCCATAATTTAAGAATACATTTAGAAACAAATACATAGCTTAATAAATGAATTACTTGCCCAATAAATAGTTTTAATGAATTAATGGGCCAATAAATGCAAGAAAATAAAAGAAAAGGTATATTCAAAAACTCGTATCAGACATTGATTTATCAGCTTCAGTATTTAGCTGTTATAATTTATCTCTAGTTTTGTTTTTTGAGGTTTCTCTATTTTAGGCGAATTTATTAATATTCTTTTCCCCAGCCCTTTTTTTTCCAGATTTATTTCCTCATAAATATATTTACAAAAAAATGACCTAAAAAAAAATAATTTTTTTCAGATAATTTTTTGGTCTTTTTTATTCTTAAACATAGGTGTATTTTCTCTCCCAATATATTTCTGTAAATTTTTTTCCCCCAACAGATTTCCCTGATCCCATTTGTTCTAATTATTATTTTTTACATTCCTCGGTTGCTGTATTGTCTTTTCCTCCTCAACATGCAGCTAAAAATGTAAAAACGAACAGGACAGGACAGAGACAGAAGGGGCGATGTTTGGAACAGTGTCACCACTTTAGCTTCTCTCCTATTGACTGAGGTCAGGCCTCTAGGAAGTAAGTGTTGAGTCTCATTATGGCTGCCTGGTTTTGAAAAATAGCTGGCAGAAATGGCTAACTTCTGCCCTGTTGTTGCTAGGGAAGTTTGGCACATTGCAGATTTGGTGGTAGATAGTGCTGTTAGATAGGATTGTTTACTGTATCCTGAGAATATACTTCAGTTTGCTGAAGTACTAAGAGGCACGTTCATGTTTACGGACATGCTTTCAAAATAAAAGCATGACTCTTCCACGGACTGTTTTCCCAATCTAACACTGTAGAAAACAAAGCATTAAATTTAGAATGAGTAAATAGGTGCAAAAAAAATCAAAGTTTAATTAGTTTTAATAGTATTATATTAGTTTAAGCATTGTGTCTCTGTTATTGCACATAGGGTGGACAGGATTTGCAAATCATTGTGTTCTGTTTTTATTTATGTTTTACACAATGTCCCATCGTCATTAAAATTGGGGTTGTATTTAAATGACCTCCAATGTTAAATTTGCATCTTTAAACATTTCTGATGATGCTTGTTGAAAACATTAGGATATACATTATTTTAGACATAAAGCCTGATAAATGTGCCCTATAATAATCATCATATAAATCATTTTTTCAACGTAAGCTGTCATTCAAGGATGATTTATATCCTGATCGGTTTCTATAGATGTCACTGAATAGGTTTCATTTGGTGTGAAATTTAAAAGGAAAGTCCCCTAAACATGGGAAATCTATGTATACCTCACCATATCCATAATCGCTAAAAATCTTAAAGATAATAATGTCCCAGGCTGATTTCACTGAAATGTTTGCCCATTCTTCTTTGCAAAACAGCTCAAGCTCAGTCAGATTAGATGGAGAGCGTTTGTGAACAGCAGTTTTCAGATCTTTCCACAGACCCTCGACTGGGTTTAGGTCTGTACTTTGACTGGGCCATTCTAACACATGAATATGTTTTGTTTTAAACCATTCCATTGTAGCTCTGGCTTCATGTTTAGGGTCGTTGTCCTGCTGGAAGGTGAACCCCCGCCCCAGTCTCAACTCTTTTCCGTATTCCAACAGATTTTCTTCCAAGGTTGCCCTGTATTTGGCTCCATCCATCTTCCCATCAACTCTGACCACCTTCTCTGCCCCTGCTTAAGAGAAGCACCCCTAGAGCATGATGCTGCCACCACCATATTTGACAGTGGGGATGGTGTGTTTAGAATGTTAGCTCTCCACCACACATAGCATTTTGCATTTTGGCCAAAAATTTTAATTTTGTTCTCGTCTCACCAAAGCACCTTCTTCCCCATGTTTACTGTGTCCTCAACATGGCTTTTGGCAAATTACAAACTGGGTTTCTTATGGTTTTCTTTTAACAATGGCTTTCTTCTTGCCACTCTTCCATAAAGACCACATTTGTGTAGTGCGGGAACAAAAAAAAAGGAACAGGTTTACACTCATCATCTGATGCTGAAAGCTATTTTTGATTTCTTCTTGCGTTGCTGTTGCTGAAATAGTATAATCACTTATCCATGAATAGTAATGATTGAGTTTTCATAAATCAAAAGCAGGATATGACTAAATGGAGCAAGCAAACTGGTTTCTCTTGCAGGACCACAGCAGGGCAGAGTATGAGTTGCGGGTCGCAGAAAAGACCATGAGACAAGATAAAAGTGCCCCAAAGGTAAGACTAATGTTAATCTCAGTGATGAGTCTGTTGTAACTGATCAGTATGGTAAAAGTGATCAGTTACATCAGATCAGTTTTTGCTATTGGTTCATAAGCATACCTTCTGAATAGTGGGGAAAACAGTACCTGGTTGAAAATAAGGAGTCATGAAAGATATGGACAGAAATTTAATCTACATCAACACAAATGTTTGTCGTTTTGTGCCTGATAAAACTTATTTAAGCAATAGATTATGGTTACCAGACTCAATGAGACATCTGTATGCTCCACCTGCCAAGCAGTTCCAAAGTGTAACTAGCCAGCCTCAGTCAATCCCACAATGAGACCCTTATCAAACTCCACTGAAGAGTAATGTTTTTTTTTTTTTTTTTGTTTTTCGAGCCACAGTACTGTGGTTCCCCGGGGCCACAATTCTGTGGTTCTCATTTTAAGAGAGGAAAATTTTTCCCCAAATCAGAGAGTCGTCTCTTGGGATTTTGGGACAAGCAGGTTCACCGAGCTCCTGGCAAGCGGAGCTGCAGTTCTGTATGGGATACTTCGCCGAAAGCGCCGCAGGGGAAAGCGTGCTGGCGCGCTGGTAAAGCTCCGCCAAAAAAGGGACTTCGTACACCACTGCCTTCAATGCATCTGGCAAATGTTTTTCCCGCCCCTCTCCCCCCTAAGCAAAAAGATGGACAAGCTGCTTTTCCTCACGGGGAAAAAAAACACGGAACCCCCCGCGGCCCCGGGGGTTTCTCTTTCTTCCCAAAAATCGGGGACAACATCCCCGGGGGAAAAACCGCGCCCCTGCTGATACTGGACTTCCAGCTGTTCAGAGCGGATCGGGAAACCCGGAGCTATTGGGGGAAAGAAGCGAGGAGGCGGAATCGGGGTTATTTTTTAATTAGACGAAAGTTGGTTGCAGAGACATTAAAAGTGCTGGGGGAAAACATGTAGTCCGGATCTGGGGCATTTTTTCCATTATCTGCTAACCCTTTTTTTTTTACACCGAGAGAGTTTTCCCGGGGTTTTAATTTGGGTCGGCTCATATTTTCCCCCCGGTATGGGGTGCCCCTTCTGCCGGGAAAAAAACATCCTGCTGAGCTGATTACAAGGGGGGGAGGAAAAAAACCCCGACTTTTTCATCATAATTTCGGGGGAGATTTTCAAAGCGCAAACCTTCCCAATGAGTTTCCCCCAAAATACAGACAGCATATTAAATGTCCAAAGAGAGGGAAAAACACACCCGAACCATTGTTACACAGCTTTAAAGGACTCATACCATTCTGTTACCAGGGCTGCTCTGGGTTTTTGGATCATTGCCTTATCCACCTCACCCCAAACCTACAGAGAGAGACTCCGGGCTTCCAAACCCACGGTTCACACTGTTTTTAAGCAGACGCTACAGGCCCCCTTTGAAGCACAGACTGGACTGTTTCGAAAACTCAAACCGGGAAAAAAATGAGGGGACATCATACATCAGTTTCTGTGAGGACCTGTGTGTGCAACCCAAGACCTTCTGCACCTTTTAGAAAAAACAAGCCATGGTTTACTCCACACCTCAGGAATCTGCGCAGGGGCAAGGAAGAAGCTCACAGCAGTGGAGATTGGGGGGGGTTTCGGCAGGGCCAGGAAAGATAAAACAAAAGAGATCAAAAGAGCCAAGAGAAGCTATAGTGAGAAGCGAAAAAACAGCCTTTCTCCTGGTGACACTTCGGCTGTTTGGACCACTCTGAGAAACCTGACTGCCTACAGGAGCCTCCCCACCCATCCTGAACAGAGTCCTCGCCTGGCCAACCGTCTGAATGGCTTCTACTGCAGACATGAAAAGAAGCCGTTCACACCTCAAATCATCTCCTCCACATCCCATTCAGGAACAAATTCCTCCCATAAAGTAACCAACCCCCTACCTTCAGATCCTCTGCCTGCACTAAAGATCTCCAAGGAAGATGTAAATAGGCTCTTTCAGCGCATGAAAACAAAGAAAGCTGGAGGACCTGATAACGTCTCCCCATCATGCCTGAAAGCCTGTGCACATCAACTCGCCCCGATCTTCACCTGGATCTTCAACAAGTCACTGGAGAAGTGTGAGGTCCCCTTCTGCTTCAAACGATCCACCATCATCCCAGTGCCCAAGAAACCCACCATCCTAGGATTAAATGACTACAGACCTGTTGCCCTGACGCCTGTGGTCATGAAATCCTTTGAGCGACTGGTGTTGAAGCACCTGAAAGACATCACAGATCCCCTGCTGGACCCCCTGCAGTTTGCTTACCGGGCAAACAGGTCGGCTGATCATGCTGTCAACTTGGGCCTGCACTTCATCCTGCAACACCTCGACCATCCAGGGACGTACGCCAGGATCCTGTTTGTAGACTTCAGCTTGGCCTTCAACACCATCATACCAGACATCCTCCACCAGAAGCTCACCCAGCTCAACATCCCAGCCTCCACCCGTCAGTGGATCAACAGCTTCCTGACGGACCGACAGCAGCAGGTGAGACTGGGGAGCATCTTCTCCCGAACCAGATCAACAAGTACTGGTGCCCCCCAGGGGTGTGTTCTATCCCCACTCCTCTTCTCCCTCTACACAAATGACTGCACCTCATCGGACTCATCCGTGAAACTCCTTAAGTTTGCAGACGACACCACTGTCATTGGACTGATCCCGGACGGTGATGAATCTGCATACAGACAGGAGGTGGATCGGCTGGTCCACTGGTGTGGCCAGAACTACCTGGAACTGAACCCAATCAAGACTGTGGAAATTGTGGTGGACTTTTGGAGAACACCACCGCCAAACACCCCCCTCACCATCCTCAACAACACTGTATCGGCTGTGGACCACTTCAGGTTCCTAGGAACCACCATCTCCGAGGACCTGAGATGGTCTTCACACATAGACACTGTTCAAAAGAAGGCCCAGCAGAGACTGTACTTCCTGAGGCAACTCAAGAAGTTCAACCTTCCACAGGAGCTGCTGGTCATCTTCTACACTGCCATCATACAGTCTGTTCTGTCTTCATCCATCTCAGTGTGGTTTGGTTCATCCACAAAACAGGACAGGTCCAAACTGCAACGAATAATCAGGTCTGCAGAGAGAATAATCAGGGCTGACCTTCCCTCCATCCAGGACTTATACAGGTCTAGGGTCAGGAAAAGAGCTGCTAAAATCTCTGCAGACCCCACACACCCTGGACACAAACTGTTCAGGGTTTTACCTTCAGGCCGCCGCTATAGAGCACTGTTCACAAAAACTAGCCGCCACAGAGACAGTTTCTTCCCCCAGGCTGTTTCTCTGTTGAACATTTAATAGAATACCAAAAACAGCATACAGATGTTTCAAATGCACCTTTTTATTTATATATGTGTATATTGTACATTGTAAATATGTATATTCTGTAGTGCAAAAACAAAACCCAGAGAGCAAAGTGTACCGGACTCAAATTCCTTGTTTGTATGCACAAACTTGGCAATAAAGCTGATTCTGATTCTGATTCTGATAATGCTTCTGGGTGGCATCCTCTCTAACACAGTAGTTTGGGACAGTTGGCAGGGCAAATTGGCACGTAAGTTTGTTATTGTGAGAGGGAATGAACATTGTAGTCTGCAAGGGTGGGAGGGGAACCAACCCAATCCAACCTTAGTGGCAGTCAAGAAAACATGCATGAATTTTCTGAGCCGAGTCTAGATGCAGTCAGGTTGTGTGAACTGGTTACCTACCCAACTGCAAACTAGTGTTGCCAACAGCCAATACAATAAATAATTAAAGCCCTTAAAAAAAGTGAAACATTTTAAATATTGATTATCAAGGTAATTAAAGCTGCAAGCAGCATTGTAGGCCCTCGCAGCTCAGTGCAGCTCGGCCTGTGCAGCCACCGCGGTAGCCTGGCAACGCTGTCTACACGCCACCGACGAGGCCGCTGTTTGATTCCATACATCGCCAGTAGGTGGCACTGTGAGCGACATGTCATATGACCTTCGGTCTGGCAGAGTTGTGGTCTGGTGAGAAGCATTCAAAATTTGGGGGAAATCCGACCGATGACAAATATCAACCATATTTACTTTGGAGTAAATCGGACCTTCCTAATGGAAACTACACTCATTTGTTTATTAGTGGGTGGGGCTAAAATGATGGCATCAATTGAATGTGCCAACATGTTCAGCATTGATCCAAGATGATGTATACTACATTTGAAGTGGATCCTATCATGTATTAGGGAGATAGAGCACTTGAAATGTCCTAGGGGGCGCCATTGATCGAAATTCCAATGTAATCCAATAGAGCTGTTTGGGGGTTGGCAAAGATCAACCATATTCAGTTTAGAGCAAATCTGACCTTCCAGATGGAAGCTGCACTCACTTGTTTATTAGTGGGCGGGGCTAAAATGATATCATCAGTTGACTGTGGCAACATGTTCAGCATTGATCCATGATGATGTATACTACATTTGAAGTGGATCAGATGATGTATGAGGGAGATAGAGCACTTCAAATGTCCTAGGGGGGGTGCCGTAGATCCAAATTCCTATGTAATCCAATTAAGCGGTTTGGGGGTTGACAAGATCAACCATATTTCATATATTTCGTTTTTATGGCGCGAAGTCATATTTTGAGGCTTGGCCATGCCCACTCACTTTCAGGCATCAAAAAGCTTTTGATAACTTTTGGTCCCCAATGCCTTAAGAGTATACAGAGTGATTTTGTCCAAAGCTGTTTGCTCAGATATGCGGACTAGAAACGGCAAAACCCGGGGTCAAAATTGCAACTTCAATCCAAAATGACCGACTTCCTGTGAGGTCTGGAGCAATGCTACAATAGACCTTTTTGTAGGTCCTGAGAAGTTACATATGTGTACCAAATTTCACCGTCCTCGGTCAAAGAATGGTTTGGGGCTGATTTTTTAAAAATGTCTAGGGGGCGCTGTGAAAGAATTAGGCCACGCCTACCAAATATCTCTTTAGATATCTTTTGGGGACTGGACTAGGATCAATCATATTGAATTTGGTGCAGATCAGATGATGTATGTGGAAATTAGAGCCAAACGTATGGCCATGGCATTACGTCAAACTTCGCCGCACCACCACGGCCACACCCTTTTATGAAAAGTCACTGTGCTTCAAACGAAGTTAGACCAAGTTATCAGTCATCTGACCCAGTTTGAAGTGGATTGAGTGTAGACAGGCAGATAGCGACCTTTGCCAGTAAAAAGTGTTTTCCTGTTCTCAGGGGGTTGGGCTTAAATGATGTCAGCATATGACTGCATAGGATAGTCGGGAACCCAAAAGTCCTCCTTCATGCCAACTTTGGTGTGATTTGGCGTTTTGTTTGGGAAAGTTATTGCATTTGTTCATCACCGCAATGCCCCCTAAACATGGCCGAAAACTCATGATTTTGATAACTTTTGATAACTCATGCCATAACTGCATATTGACCAAATATGAAGCCAATAGCTCTAAATCCCTAGGAGGAGTTCATTAATGTTCGAGGTGAGTAAAAGTGAAAATGATCCAAAATGGCCGACTTCCTGTGCTTTTTAGGGCATACCCTCAAGAGACTTTTTTTCTTGGTTTGAGAAGCTCTACCAGTGTACCAAATTTCAGATCTCTTCGACTTACTGTTCGGCCTATCTCAGGTCTGATGATGACATTAAAGAACAAAAATTTCACGCTGGGGACAATTTTGGGTGAAATCGTGTGCATCTAGGGGCTTGGCAAAGTCCCCAAAGTGTCCCGCAAAGAGGCAGCGGAATAATAAGAAAGGCCTAAAAATTGTCTTCAGTTAACAACTGTCACTAATTTATAAAACAGAGTGGTGAATAAGGGGCTCTATTTAAAGAATTTACATTTCTGAATGAAATATTTTCCAATTAGAATCAAGGTGTTTATCATAAATTCAAAGTTTTTGTTTACTCAATCCAGTATAAACTTCACTTTTTTGTCTGTTTATATATGTTTAGAATAAAGCCAACATTAAGCGTCATTCTAAAACCTTTGAACAGTCTCACATTAATATAAGAAAGGTTCCAAACTCTCATAAGTAAGAAGCAAACCAATCCATTTCATGTTCATCTGTGGGATAAACGTAAAGTATTTAGGCCCGAGCAGGAAGCCTGCAAGGGCATATTGTAATCGTAGTATTTCTTATTTTATTCTGTTGCCTCATGTTTTCCTTTAGATAGTCAATTTTTTATGTCCTTCACCTAATCAATGTGAAACTGTCCCAAGTGACAGATAACATGATGCTCTAAGACAGTTGCCAGTACTGACTGGTTTAGCTGTAGGGTGTGGCTGTGACGGCGTGGCGAATTCTGATGTCACGCCACGGCCATACGTTTGCTTCTAAATTACACATGGTCCGATTCACTCCAAAATAAATATGGTTGATCTTTGTCAGCCCCCAAACAGCTCTATTGGATTACATTGGAATTTGGATCAAGAGCGCCCCCTAGGACAAGTGCTCTGTCTCCCTCATACATCATCGGATCCACTTGAAATGTAGTATATATGATCATGGGTCAATGCCGAACATGTTGACAAAATCAATTGATGACATCATTTTAGCCCTGCCCACTAAGAAACAAGTGAGTGCAGCTTCCATTAGGAAGGTCCGATTTACACCAAAGTAAATATGGTTGATATTTGTCAGCCCCTAAACAGCTCTATTACATTACATCGCTATGATTTTAGAACGGTAATATAGCCTGTCCAATATATGAAAATATATTAATTTAAACTGACACTGTTGGGTTTAAGATGAGTTCAGTTGGTTTTAGTAAGTATTATAAACCCTGTGATCTGTCAGTAAGTGCAGTTGTTTAGTTTGTGATCCCCAATCTTGAAAGTTTGAAACCAGTCCGTTTGTGTGAATTCTAAGTCTTTTCGAAATCTGTGAGGACTGGGAAAGTTGTGTAGTGTTTTCCTAGTTTAGGTTCACCTTCACTCACTGGTTTATGATCAAACTTTCCAGTAAGTTTTTGAAGACGCATTGCATTTGTGATGCCACACTGTGAAGCTAACAAAGAAAAATACATGACCAACTATGAGTAAATGACAGCAGCTGGCAGTAGGGATGGACTCAAAATTGTATCTCAATATTTTGTTAGTTCTATTGTGATAATGATAAAGCTAACAACAAAAATGTTGCTATTACAGTTATTGTCAATATTTTTGTCAAGTCATGCTGTCAGAGCCCTACAAACACAATTACAGCTCTCACAACATAAGTCATGATCAAATAGGTTTTTTAGATTTAGCAGCAGTTAGATGAATTAGTACACTTGTACCTCTAAACAGCACAAAATAATTGCGGCACTCAGAGTGGCAGCATATTGGAGTAGCTCCGTTGTTTGTGTTCTGATTCTTATTTTTAAAAACTCAGATTCCTCTTTTTGTGGTTTCCCTTTTTGGACGATTGTTCCCTGTAGTGTTGGATACTTTGCAGCTGGAAGGATTTTTCACTTTTGGACATTTCTTATGATGGCAAACCATAGCAACAAGGTGGACTTTTTACAGCTAGGAGCAGCTGATTAACATCTCAATGATCAAATAATAAAATAAATAAATCACAGGCTTTCTGACCATACAAGCAGACAGAGATTTAAAGAAGAGAGACAAACACAAAGGATGTGGATTAGCAGTTCTTGTGAACAACAGATGGTGTAATCCAGGACATGTTACTGTGAAGTGTCTTCTCTGTAGCCCAGATATTGAACTGTTGGCCGTAAGTTTTCTACCATATTTTTCACCCAGAGAGTATACCAATTTTTTATTTTTTTTGGCATTGGCTTATTTTACACCATCAGCTGTTCATGACACTTAATGTGATGTCATCAGTTCAGTTGTTTCTAAACTACAACCCAATTCATTTGTGGCAATATCTAGCGATTGTAATCACACCTTACTCTCTGCTACACCTTAGACGTTTCAAAAGTTTGTCAGCTGCTCCACAAGAAAAAAAACAAATGTTGGATTTGTTTTATGCAAATGTCAAGGACTCAATCATTTCCATAGCAAGACCTTCTCTGTGCAAATTGGAGCACAATCTTGTATTTCTTTGCTCTGAACTAAACCTCTGAGTTAAACCAGGTTGCCGGCCTCCTATGAATAATGACCTTCTTTTTCAAGGGGTCAACATTGTCTAATGCACCACGCAATGGGGAAGTAACACTATGAACAAGAGAATCAGTTTGTGAAGGTGGAGAAACAAAATTACTGTCCTCCACTGTTTTTTTCTGTGATAATGAGAAAATTAAAAATGGAACAGATTGTTTAATGTTGTTACAGCATTGTCTGATAATGATCTACTATAATGAAATGTTCTTTCAGGTGTGGAGCTCTCAGTTAAATTAAACTCAAAGGTTATTAAAAATGGTAAGACAGAACAGGGTTATGAGGAAATATTATTTCTTTAAATTCAATGTCATATGTCTGCCCAAGGTCCAGAGAATGAAGATGGGTTGGTTGAAGGTGGGTTGGTTTGCTGATGTTTTGAGCAAATCCAGTTGAGTCTAAAATAGCATTAACGACTATATCTAGGCTTTGCGTGTCAACATGAAAATTATGTTGATGCTGTTTGATAGTTAGGATTAATTGGAATGTACACTCACTGGCCACTTTATTAGGTACACCTGTCCAACTGCTTGTTAACACAAATTTCTAATCAGCCAATCACATGGCAGCAACTCAATGCATTTACGCATGCAGACATGGTCAAGACGATCTGCTGCAGTTCAAACCAAGCATCAGAATGGGGAAGACAGGTGATTTAAGAGACTCTGACCGTGGAATGGTTGTTGGTGCCAGGTGGTCTGAGTATTTCAGAAACTGCTGATCTGCTGGAACTTTCACGCACTACCATCTCTAGGGTTTACAGAGAATGGTCTGAAAAAGATAAAAAAAAAATCCAGTGAGCGGCAGTTCTGTGGGCACAAATGCCTTGTTGATGCCAGAGGTCAGAGGAGAATGGCCAGACTGGTTTGAGGTTATAGAAAGGTAACAGTAACTCAAATAACCACTCGTTACAACGAAGGCATGCAGAAGAGCATCTCTGAATGCACAACACGTCGAACCTTGAGGCAGATGGGCTACAGGAGCAGAAGACCACACCGGGTGCCACTCCTGTCAGCTAAGAACAGGAAACTGAGGCTACAATTCACACAGGCTCACCAAAATTGGACAAAAGAAGATTGGAAATCGTTGCCTGGTCTGATGAGTCTCGATTTCTGCTGCAACATTCGGATGGTAGGGTCAGAATTTGGCGTCAACAACATGAAAGCATGGATCCATCCTGGCCTTGTATCAATGGTTCAGGTTGGTGGTGGTGGTGTAATGGTGTGGGGGAATGCCACAGCCTACCTGAACGCCACAGCCTGAGTATTGTTGCTAACCATGTCTATCCCTTTATGACCACAGTGTACCCATCTTCTGATGGTTACTTCCAGCAGAATAAAGCGCCATGTCATAAGGCACGAATCATCTCAGACTGGTTTCTTAAACATGACAATGAGTTCACTGTACTCAAATGGCCTCCACAGTCACCAGATCTCAATCCAATAGAGCACCTTTGGGATGTGGTGGAACGGAAGATTCGCATCATGGATGTGCAGCCGACAAATCTGCAGCATCTGTGTGATGCTATCATGTCAATATGGACCAAACTCTCTGAGGAATGTTTCCAGTACCTTGTTGAATCTATGCCACGAAGGATTAAGGCAGTTCTGAAGGCGAAAGGGGGTCCAACCCGGTAGTAGCAAGGTGTACCTAATAAAGTGGCCGGTGAGTGTATGTACCTGACTCTGTATGATATGATTTGAAATGACTTCGTAATGTGCCTTGAGACATGTGTTGTAAATTGGCCCTATATTAATAAAAACTGAATTGAATTGAATTGAATTGAATTGAATTGAATTGAAACCATTAACAGCATCGTCATTTTGCCAACAACTTTTCAATCAAGACCAAACTTCACAGTCTGGTAGTGTATCGGTAGTTTCTGAAAATACACAATTTGAAGAATAGAAACAAACACTGAGAATGGCATAAAACAAATTGCCACAATAAATTAAAATCACAGAATCATAACTGTACTTTACCAGACTGAGATTGCAACATAAACGTATGTCATTATACATTTATGTATATAATTACATTAATGTATTAAACATTTATGTATAATGACACTGGCATTAACAGTTAAAAAGCAGTATTTTTAATGTAATTCACAGAAAGGAATTTATCATGACAATATTTGTAGTCCCCAATTGGATATTCTTCCTAATGAAATTCCTGAAAGAACATTACTAACAGACATGTATTCGGCTGCTGACATTTGCCTTTAGCTGTCTGAATGAGAAGAATTGTCTCGCTTGGCAGCATATATTCTTTCTCTGTGTGTGCATAAGAAGACAAGGAAAACATGTGCGATTGTGCTAATAGATGAGTGCTAATAGATGACTGAAGTGCCCTAATATGCAGTGGGATGTTCACAATGGAAATGAAAGGGGCAAGAAATGAAAAAAACAAAACACAAAGAACAAAGTCATTTAGGGAAATTTAGTTAGATTTTCTTCTGCAGCCCCGTCATGATATGACGCTGTTTATACCCACCCTTCGAAGCTGACATGATTTTAAAAAGCTTTACCATTAGCAGTCGCATAGGGTGAAAGGAAGCGGGAGCAGACTCATTGCATGCGATATAGCTGACATAAAAACCACACAGAAGTGGGCCGCTACGCTGAAATGGGCTGGCAAGAACCCTGATGAGATGAATACTGACAAAGACTGACACTGCGTGCTGCAGGGAGGCTAGATGTCAGTCAAAGGGCAGCCTAATTTCAGTGTAGTGTGCATTAATAAAGTATTTTTGTATTTAACAAAATTTAAATAAATTGAAATACAGTGTTTTATATTTATTGATACTCTCATGGAACCAACAGTGTAATGATTTGTTTGTTAAAACTATAGCTGCATGATGTCAAAAAAAAATTTATTTGCAAAACCACTCTGCTGATGTAATTACAACGACTATATCAGCTATGATTTATTCACATTTCTCTGACTTTATATATATATTTTTTTACCTTTAGACAACATAATCACCATAATAAACCACCATAATCGATCGATCTCCGGGCAGCGATCTCCAGATGCTTCAACAGGCGATCGATCGATCACCTTTATTAATCCCAATTTCTCTTTGGGATTAATAAAGTATTTTGAAATTTGAATTTGAATTACCTCTTCTCTGCTGGAGCTGCAGTGTGCACATATTTATGTTGTTTGATGTATGCAACTGTTTGACCATGATTAAAAAGAGCTGCTGCAAACACAACACATGAGACTGTGGGATGAGAAATACACAGGTCCAAATCAGAGCACTTCCCTTAGCTTTTTACCTATTTTGTTAAATTCCAACGTAAAAGTAAAATGTTTTTTATACTGAATTTATGTGATGGATCTACACAAAGTAAGTCTTGAGTTGGTGAAGTGAAATAAAAAAAAACCAAATTATAATTTGCATCTGGATGTTAATCCATTACCTATGCTAAAAGGTTCTGGTGCAACACATTACCTTCTAAAGTCACATAATTAGTGTAAGAAGTTCACCTGTGTGCAGTCTAACTGTCACATGATCTTTCAGCATAAACACACATTTTCTGAAAGGCCCCAGAGGCTGCAGCACCACTAAGCAGGAGGCATCACCCCATGAACACCAAGGAGCTCTGCAAACAAGTCAGAGACAGAAGTTGTCGAGAAGCACAAGTCAGGGTGGGGTTATAAAAAATCCCAGGAGCACCATCAAATCTATCATCTTTAAATGGAAAGCACATGGTACCGCATCAAACCTGCCAAGAGAAGGCCACCCACCAAAACTCAAAGACCAGGCAAGGAGGGCATTAATCAGAGCAGCAGCACAGAAACCAAATGTTACCATGAAGGGGTTGCAGAGCTGTACAGGAGAGGTCAGTGAAAAAGGACAAACTAATCTTGGCGGATCCAGCCCACCCACTGCTTGACAAATTTTAGCTGCTTCCATTCCAACATTTGTTGTTTGCTTCACAATAAAAAAATAATACGTCTTCAAAGTTGTTGGCATATTCTGTAAATTAAATTGTGCAACTCTTAATTTTTATTCCCAGATTGTGAGGCAACAAAACATGAAAATGTCAAGGGGAGGGAATTCTTTTGCAAGGCACTGCATTTCATGTATGCATACATTCTATTCTCTTCATGCATATTTGTGTTTGCTTTTGTGTGTTTTAGGAAGAGAAAGTGAAGCTAACATGCACAGACAGAATGCCAGCTTACCTGACTACTGTGGTCACGATGGGCTTTATGGTGAGACTCATTCTCCTCCCACATTGATCCACTGCTTCAGTTGGTTCAAAAAGAAAATAGAAAAAAAATCATTCAGATGTTTTTTATACTTTGATATGATTTAGAGATGAGGCATTTGCATAAAAATTGAATCTTTACTTTAAAAGGATGTGCATACAGCTTACGTATTAAGCAAAAATGGAAGAAACTGTTTCAACCTAATTTCAACCTAATTTATTGAACTTTTTAGAGCCATCTGACGGGTCCAACAAACAACTGCAATCTTTGATGATTTAACAGTTGGGCCCAAAGTTATTTGGTAAATTGAGATTTAAAATTCTTTTCATTCAAATTAGAAAGTTTGTTTTTGTTAGTAAATGAGAGGGATCAATGAAAAGATACACTATACTGCCAAAAAGTGGGTTACACCACCAAATCAATGAATTCCGGTGTTCCAGTCACTTCCACGGCTGCAAGTGTATAAAGGTTGGTAGAGAAACTTGACTTTCACATCTAACTATGAACACACTCCTAAACCTTGTGGAAGATGTGTAGAGAATAGCTAAAGTTGCTATTGGTGGCAACAGTGGGTTCATCAACAAACAGATTAAGATTAGGATGTCTTTAAAGTTTATGTACATGTAAAAGTAAACAGACAAGTACTTTCCGCGATTTAGTGTAATAAAAATTGTTTTCTGTTTTTTAAATTTTATTAGGCAAATGACATGTCAAAAATATGTATGCCCTTCTGAATAATTAATCCTTATTGGCAATACAGCAATCAAACCCCTTTTATAATCGCTGATCAGCTTTCTGCATGTCTCCATTGCCATTTTTAGTTATTCATCGATGGTGATGAATGATTTGTCTTTGGTGATAAGCTTCAAGTTTTTAAGAGTGGAGGGCCATCTTGCCCTGACTCTCATCCTGATCTTCTGATCTGATTCTTTATCAATTTCTAGTCAGAACTCTAGATGGGCCTCTCTAAAAAAAGGAATAATACTTCACATCATAAGAGATATGTTGGTCTAATTTAAAGATAACTTTAAATCTAAGTCTGACAGGCATATGTTTAAATCTGGATGTATTTGTACCTTTTCTAAGAAGTTTTCAAATCCTTTATGTTCTTTCAGCTGACAGGTCTGTTGTTGGAGCCAGACTGTTGTGTTTTTAAAACCAATTGGTGAAATTATTTCATTATTTCCCTTATGTCTGATGACTAATATAGCTTTTTTGTAGAAAATACTGTTAACTTAAAAGGATTTTTAACTATATTTTATGTTCAGGCTTTGTTGATAATAAAATACATAGGTTTTTGGTTATCTGTGTTTTCCTCCAACCTAACAGCTGAAATGGAATAGGGGTAATTTCACATTTATTTATTTATCTTACTTCCATTCTTTAGGTGGATCAGGGGTTTGTAGTTAAGTTAAATATTTTGTTACAGCTGATCGATGTATAGCTATGCTTGCAATGTATTTTTGGACTATATTAAGGTACTTTGTTGAGTCGAATAAATGTATGAAAGTAGGGACAGAGAAATCATGGAGTCTATACCCTTACTAACATAAAATATAGTTTTTAGAAACCAGTTTCTGTCATTTGAAGGTGTTTAAGACTAATTATTATTTTAGAGGTACATATTTGTGTCTTCTATTGGTATTAGTATGTTTAAGCTGCATTGACTGAAAAACTCTAGCAATACCATACAATATATAGGTCGTTAATTAGTTACATACACTGCTGAAAAATAATTTGTTTTGCTGCTGTGCGTATGTGGCGAAAAAATAGCTTAAAACAGAAGACATGTTTTTTTTTCTTTGCAAAGATGCAAAGAAAGTACTGTATTACGTTATTTTTTAGGTTGCAGGGTTTAGTGAAGTATGTTAGAACTGCAGTCCTGATTTTCTTTGCACAATACTATATTATGTGGTTACCCTATTTGTGCTTTACACATTACAGCTGGAAAGTTGTGTGCAGATATTTGAATCTGTCTTCTTCTCTCATTCTTTAGTTTTTGTTTTGTTGGTGCTCATTTGTTTGTTAAACCAGTTTTTCCCCCTCATTTCTTTTAGATATGTGTTACTTTTGCTATAGCCTTTGGGGTCATCCTGTACCGGATCAGCATTAAAGCCGCCCTGCATATGAGCACCTACCCTGCTGCACGGTCCAACATCCGAGCCACTGTAAAAACCACTGCCGCCATCATCAACCTCATCGTCATTATCATCTTAGATGAGATCTACGCTTCCATCGCCCGCTGGCTCACCACACTGGGTACAGAACCATGGGTGTGCCTGCATGACGAGAACAACTGATGGTCTTACTAACCATTACTGTTTCCTTGGAGTAAACTGGAAACATGACTCCATACATTAAATATGCTGTGTGTTTACTCTATTTTGTTTATGTTTGGTTTTTGCATTTTGTGATTCTTGAGCAACATCCAAAAGGCTTTATTTAAACTTTAAATGGTATTTTAGCTAGTGAGGCAAATATTATATTGAAATTATACAAGGTTTTATTGATAGATGATCAACGATCATTCAAAGCTTGGTCAACAATAAGCAGTAAAATTAACAAATAGTCAGCCTTTGATGACTAATGCTTTTTATATCTTTGCAAACTATGTTAGAATGTCAGAAATGACATTGTAATGGCTTTTATCCTTAAAATAAAATGTAACGATAGGGGTATAAAACATTTCTTTCCTTAGGTCTGCAGCCTCTGATTTAAAGTACAGCTGCCTGTTATTTTTGTTTAAATGTAGTGTTATCAAGTCACATGTGCTGCTTTTTTCAGAGGTTCCAAAGACAGATAAGAGTTTTGAAGAGCGCCTCATTTTCAAAACGTTTATCTTGAAGTTCGTCAATGCCTTCACACCCATCGTCTACCTGGCCTTCTTTAGGGGCAGGTAAAACAACTCACCGTCTTGCCTTCTTTATGATAAAACATTTAAACCATCAGTAGTTTTCGTTCATTTGTTTGACACCTCAACCTATACCAAAATAAGCTAAATACCAGAGTGGATACTCTCAGCTTTTTATTCTTTTGATTTAAAGTGCCTTATTGATGGTTGTTTGCTTACAGACTTGTTGGGAGACCTGGAAACTACCTGTACGTTGTTGGATCATACAGGATGGAGGAGGTAATTCAGTTTAATCAAATTCTGAGACATTCAAGGTGGTGTTTGTGTTAATTATCACGCTAAAGTGAGCAAGAATGAGATTTGCTCTTCTCTGCCTTCCTATTGGGTGCTATTGCAGGATTTCTCACAAATGGCAAATAAATTAAATATACTACCATTTATTATATGATATATTAGTTTTTATTGAGGTGTTGCTTGAGTCATGTGACTTGTAATAGTCAGACCTAAGTCACAAATTTAATTGCTTTAGGCCCACCTTGATAAAACCCCAAAAGACTTTGAACTTGACTTGGAAATTCCCTGTGTTCCAGTTATCAGGGGATCAAACTTTTCAGCCTCCTTGCAAATGCTTACTTGGGGGTGTTGGAGGAGAGGCGCCAGATCTTTACTCTTGCAAAATTTGGGGGGGGAGTGATGGAAGTTTGCTTCTCTGGTCTACATGTGTTATGTGAATCTGGAGAACGCCTATGACCTTGTCCCCCTGAGGTATTTAGTAGGGGATGCTATGGGAGCATGGGGTATCTGGTTGGCTTTTAAGGGATATCCAATCCTTGAATGCCCTAAACAAGAGCTATGTCTGCATTCTCAGCACGCCATGTTCCCAGTGCACATTGGACTCTGCCAGGGCTGCCCCTTGTCCCTGATTCTGTTTGTGGTGCTCATGAACAGGATCTCAAGGCTTAATCTGGGAGAGGAGGGTGCCTGGTTTGGGAACCAGACACCCTCCATTGCGACCTTATCTTTGCTCTCAGCATAAGATGTGGTTATTTCAGCTTCTTCAGGCCACAACCTCCAGCGTTCATTAGAGCCTTTCGCAGCTTAGTGTGAAGCAGCCAGGATGAGTCTGCTTCTTTAAGTCTGAGGCCATGGTTCTTGACGGGAAAAGGGTGGATGTGGTTTTTGAAAGTATCTTGAAGGTGACGAGTGATGGTAGGATAGAATGGGAGACGGACAGACAGATTGGGACTTGGTCTGCAGGAATGTGGACGCTGCTCCTGTCTGTTGTGGTGAAAAAGAGCTAAACGAAAAAGCAAAACTCTCGATTTACTGGTCCATCTACGCTTCAATCCTCACCTATGGCCATTGATCATGACTGAAGAACGAGATCCTGGATAAAAGCAACCAAACGTTCCTCCGTAGGGTAGCTGGACTCGGCCTTAGAGATAGGGTGAGAAGTTCCATTATTTGCTTTCAGTGAAGATTTAAAAAATATAAAACAGTTGCATGGTGTTCTGGAACTCTGTCTGTCAAGTGTTCAAACATGGCTCTGTAGTGCAGACCTGAAGGTAGAAGCCTAAACAGTTTGTGTCCAGGGTGTGTGGGGTCTGCAGAGGTTTTAGCAGCCCTTTTCCTGACCCTAGACCTGTATAAGTCCTGGATAGAGGGAAGGTCAGCCCTGATGATTCTCTCTGCAGACCTGATTGTTCGTTGCAGTCTGGACCTGTCCTGTTTGGTGGATGAGCCAAACCAGACTGAGATGGAAGAAGACAGGACAGAGTGAATGATGGCCGTGTAGAAGATGACCAGCACCTCCTGTGGAAGGTTGCACTTCTTTACTTACTTCAGGGACTACAGTCTCTGCTGGGCCTTCTTCTGAACATTATGTGTCAGGGCCATCTTAGGTCTCAAGAAATGGTGGTTCCAAGTAACCGGAAGTGGTCTACAGTAGACACAGCTGAGATCTTAAATCAAGCAAAAAATGTGCTTCAACTGACCCATTCCTGGTGTGCAACAGGGAACTATGCCAGGCACGCGATCCAGCTAGCTGCACGCCATCTGGCCATTTGCCAATGTTTTGTATTCTATTCCCTGTTGTTACCCTGTTGTTTTTTTGCGTCCTATGATGACCAAAAAGACAGTGTCAGTGGTGGAGAGGTCCTGCGGAGTCATAGAGGTGTGCGCAAAACATAAAAGAAAAATAATAAAATGAAATAGGTTTTAATATACCCACCTCTCTATCAGGCCAAACAGGTGGGTCATACAGAGAAAATGCGTTATTTCCCTTTTTAATTTAAGCTGTGTATTTTTCAGTGTGACTAACACATTTCTAGAATTTGTCAAAGTTAGCTCTATTAATTCCAAGTTGGTTTTAATAAATTTCCATAAATCCATATCTAACACTAGAGGGGGAAAAAACTCTTAATTTTAAAATGAAAAACCTGCGAACTGTAAACTACAACGAATGGCCAACAACATCTAACTTTATTTAAAGATTTATACTTACACAAAGAATGATGAGTCAACGCTAATAAAGAAATTAGTTTTACTCAACAAGTAACGTGTGTTTTTTGGCTCACTACTTTAATACTGGAGCCTGGAAAGGTTCTAAGTTGGAAGTAAACAATTATTATATGTGCACAGCAAGAGCTTTAGGTCTGGACCTAAACAAAGGCAGTGTATCCAAGCTGGCAGATAGAAGAAGTATAACCATGTGTAACAAAACAAGGTTGATTACAAAGTTCATTGGTATACAGTTGAATAAATTGTATTTTTACTTAATGTATTTTTACTCATGTAATAATATAAAAACAGGTTTGTTCTGTTGCAGCTGCTTAACATGGTAATTTTATTGTGTATGAATTTTTTTTATTATAGATCTTTTCTCTCTTTTCTCAGTTTTCAGTAGTTAATATTTACTAGAAAAAGCAAACTCTCCACTGATTTTCTGATGCTTTTGAACATGCTGGTTGTCTTGCTAACAAAAACACCTTTCAAAAATATTTTTCAAATCTGGAATTTTATTATTTCTCTGGTAATACATAATTTGTTCAATGACTTGTTTGAGACTTAAAATTAAAGGTTTCCAACTTGGGCTTGACACTGAACTTTCATGCTTTAACTTGGGACTTGACTCAAGACTTTGGTGGAAAAACTTGAGACTTACTTGTTACTTAGAGAACAATGACTTGGTTGCACCTCTGCCTTTATTGTAACAGAAAAGACACTTGTCTTCTGTAGGAAACTTGTGTTTTCCAATGAATTTTCCGGTGTCCTTTGCGATTATTTTAGTATTGCTGCTAATACCTGCCAAATTTAACATACCAAATAAAACTGATTATTTTTTTCAGCATCACTGTGGATAGAAAACGCAGTTCATGTTTTGTTAGATGAGCTCTTTAACAGGCTCTACAATTCACATTGGCGCATAAATTTGGGCAGCACAGACACTGCAGCAGTATTGCTCTTTTATCTAAGATCTAACAAGCAAATCAGATCAGCCATCAGGCTAAAAATAACTGTCCAACATGGACGCCTGAGGAGATTGGTTCAGTTTTATTCCTTTGTTTATTTGCTCCACTGCCTTTATGATTAAGAGTGAGATATTGTTTATCTTTGAGATTTGTTTCTGATTTTTCTCTGTGTTTCAGTGTGCTCATGCAGGCTGCCTTATGGAACTGTGCATCCAGCTGTGCATCACCATGCTGGGCAAGCAGCTCATCCAGAACAACCTTTTTGAAATTGGCATACCGTAAGTACAAATCTACCCGAGACACACAGAACACGAGCCGAACAAAATATCCTCACAGGTCATAGTATGTGGGCTTACAAAATCACAGAATACATTATGCACACCTACTCAGTTGTACTTGCATTTTACAGAAGTCATTTAAATATCTGATTTGCTGACACCTACCTGCTATTAAAAAAGCCAGCACTTCATTTTGTTGTTTTCTTTGGAGGCATGTTTTACTGCTTGTCTGATTCTTTTTCGCCAAAAACATAGTTGTTCAGAATGGTGTTATCATGATCACTCGAATCAATTGAGATGCTTACAAGTTCAGACATTAAATATTTCCATAACAACAGTCTGACTGGAACTAACTGAAAAATAGCCTCGACAACTTGCAGGCAAAGCACGAAACAATTGTCTACGGTCTTGACCGACATTTGGTGGTGGCACTGGAATATTTTTAGATTTTTTATGTTTCTTTGGTAGGCTGGGAAACAATTAAGACCACGAACTTCTAAAGCCTTTATTTGGACTTTGAGAACAGGTTTCGGTGGGGATAGGATCTGTGGAGTTTCCAAGGATCCAGAATTTTGATATTCTAGTCTTTGGGCCATTTCATAATGTTTTTTAACTTGTGACATGGTGGGCCACAGTGATAAATGGACTTGATGTAAATAGCGCTTTTCTGGTCACACCGACCACTCAAAGTGCTTTACACTAGAATAACACACACAAATGTACACACATTCATACATGTATGTGCAAAATGGTACACAACTTGTGGTAAAGAGCCTTGCCAAAGGGCACATCGAAATTTAGCTGAAGGAAGCTAGGATCAATCGCACAACTTTTCGATGGCAATGTGACTACTACTCCTTACCACTAAACTACAGTCTTGACAAATTACCTTCCTAAACAATCAGGAAGGGTATTAACCTGAGAAGAAAACTTTGCTCCAGTTTTCTACTGTTCATCCTTGTGCTGACTGCAGACTTTCAGACTAAAAGGTCTTCTTTGCTGTCCTTTTGGTCACAAGGCTGTTTATTAAGTGCTCTCAACTTGTCTTAACTGCAGACAGTCCTGGTGTTTTTTGGCCTCTATGTTCCTGAAGTTGTCTTTACTGCAACTAAACTTCTCAGTTTGAAGTACTTGATTAATGGTTCTCAGCATTTTGATGGTTGCATGTTTTGCTAACATAAGACAATGTTTTTAAGCACATCTGCTTCTCTTTTACTGTAGTCACTGGTGATTAGACATAGATGACTCTTTCACAGCTTCACTTGTTATAATAGCACAGAACTTGAAAATAGTTAGCTGATATTTTTTTTGATAATCTAAAGGTCCGACAAAGATTACAAAGCGTATCTCTGTCACTGCCATAGCATTTGGTGTGACTGTTATTTTACTTAAATTATATCCTTACCTTATTTGATTCCAGAATCTTTCCTCCATGCTCACGTTAGTAAGCAATCTCTTTCGCAGCTTTTGTTGGTAATTATAATTCTTTGTCACCACCCCAGAATTAGATTTTGTTTGCTTTGTGGAATGTCTTGTTCCACACAAATAATGTTACCCACAATTACCATTTGAGCAAAGTCTGCACTAGTTGAGAATAGTGTGAATGGCCACATAAAATATCTATTAGTGTGTAAGGGGTAAGACATGAAAATGCAAGTGGATTAGAGAAACAGACCTGCCTTGACCTCACTCACAGTCAAACATGTTTACATTGTTTTTTGTAAACTGATCACTAACCCAGCTGGTGTGTTTGTTTACACTTTGAACTAGCAGCTTTGTGAAAGTTTATCTCTGTCTTTAGGCAGCGGAATTAAATATGTAATTCTCAGTCTTTAAGTTGTCATGCAAAAATCTGCTGAAACCAGTCTGTTATACTTGTGTACTGTCTTTCCAGCTTAAAATGTCTGACCCTTTCCTTAGCTCAGTCTACAAAGTTGGGTACAGATACACCGTTGACTTCGAGCCTAAAGAGGGATGTGTAACTTCTACCATGGGTTCTTGCTTTGTTCAGGAAGCTAAAGAAACTTCTCCGGAAAAGGAAGTCAGAGTTGACCTCCAAGCAAGAAGAGGAGCTCAACAAAACTCTGAAGTGCTATGAGAAAGATCACTTCCTGGGTCCTTTTGTTGGCATTAGCCCTGAGTACATGGAGATGAGTGAGTATCATTTCTGGAAAGGATTTTTCAACATGCCTCAGCCAAAGTAATTAGCTCATTTACAATGCTGTAGAATGTGATCTTAATATTAAAATGTGTGTTTGGAAGCATTATGAGATAGCTAACCATGTATGCACTTCAGTATACACTTTCTTTAGCTTTAGTCTTTACATCTTACAGATTTGTCCACATATGATGAACTGCATCTTTTTAATTCCAAATGCAGTTTCATAACAAACAATGGCACAAATTTAAGTTCGTGAATAGGTTTAGACTGTAAAGATGGTCATTCTGTCTGCACAGCAGTCAGAAAATGAGTCAAACCTTTCAGGAGCCTTTTTTAACAAACCAGAGTGGTTTTCTGGGGAAAATCAACACTTTCATCAAGACCTTTTTAACAGATCTTACGTGGTAAAATTAATTATTTTGTGGCTTTTAATGTTCTGTGATACAGAATGTAGAAATCACAACTCCTAAGGATTGTTGATTATTCACCAGTTTTAAGTCTGAGTGGAGCAGACACGTTGCAGCGTGTGTGTGTGTGTGTGTGTGTGTTTACTCTCACTGTGAGACACATCTCAGGCTTGAATTATTTAAGTTTTGTGGATTATTGCAAACTTCTTCTGAGTTAAAATATGTTTTAATTTGCTTTCAGAGCTTAGCGGACATGAAATTAAATTATGTCTTTAGATAAAAGGTTGTAATCCCCTTGGAAGATCTTCTTTTTCCTTTCCCCTGCAGTCAAGAGTCAGGATTGGCACAGTTTATTTAAAATTCATTCTACCTGTACATTTCCACACAGATTGGAGTGGCAGTATCTGGCTCTTAAACTGTAACTGCTGAAAGGATCTGAGACTATTGCTCTTTTGGTCTGAAGGAGTACTCCTCCTCCCCTCTCAGAGAGAGGAGGAACCACTCAGCACCACCGGGGCGATTTGCTTAGACAGCTGGGTTTTTAGACCTCACATTTGAAACACACCCTAGGTAGATAAAAAGGTTCACGGAATTAAGTTCCAGAGTAGAAAACCTTCTGGAACTCATCGCTGAAACATGCCTCAAGTTTACTTTTATCTTCTGGTATGGTGTCTTAATTGTTCCTACTTAATGAAATTTCTGTCTTAGTCAAAGTAAACATTGGAGGTGATGTTATCTTATGACATTGTCCAGCCACAAACACAAAATGTTATTACTGTCTTCAAAGTTAGATGTTTACATATATTTCCTTAATATTTGGTACACTTATTTTTAATTTGTATGACTTTGTTGAAAAATCCATCACCTTCATTGTGACTTGTTGAAAGTCTAAACTCAGACTGACTCCTTGCAGCGCAGAGCCCCTTTTAAAGCTGTAGGCTCTGCTAATAAGAGGGGGAAAAGCACACAAAAAAAGATTATTTCTAAGTCAAGTAAACTCCTATTTAGCTCTGTAAATATCCAAACTTAAGTAAACAATCCAACATTGTAATAGGAAACATTAAACCTTCTGCCTAGGGCTGAAGACTCGCTGACGTGCCTGCTGATCATACCACATCTTTTGCTGTTCTGGGCCTCAAGCAGATTCTTTTCAGCCCTTTCCTATGTACTGGACCACACCCATGGCACTAGATGAGGTCTCTGAGGCATCCCAGATTCTTCTCAACAAGTGTAGCGGTTCTTGAACATCCCACCCATAAAGGAGTTCAAATGGGGTGAACCCTGTTGATGCTCTCTAGATTCATGCAGATTTCCTTGTAATCTCCACAAGTCCATAAACCCAGAGTATATGCAGCCTACCATGGGCCTTTCCAGCGAAATATGCTCTGAAAAAGGTTCTCTCAGTAGAGGAATTGGATGAAATTAAGAAATCCCTCGATTTTTTTGTGGGGGTGACGAAGTCTCCACTGTCAGGCTACAGCAGAAAAATATATTGTACTTGGTGGAGGAGGTTAAAACTCTGCAGCTCCAGAATATTGATAAGGAGAAAAGTATTGTTTCTCGAGAGAACCGTATGGTCAAGCTGGAGCTATACACCCGCATAAATTACATCACTGTGACCCTGCTGCAGATTAAACCTCAGTCGTATGCACAGGCAGTGTCAGGAGGAGACAGAAAACATTCCTTCACCCTAAGGGAATAGAGGTACACAACAAAAATATTGAAGCATGTCATACTCTCCAACGTAGAAACAACACTGAAAAGCCACCCATAATAATAAGATTTGCAAACAGAAAGCAGAAAATGGAATTACTAAAACAAGGGAAAAAACTAAAGGTATTCAATGTCTACTTAAATGAGCATCGGACAAAGAAAAATGGCGACATAGCTAGAAAGGCAAGATTAGGAACACTGAGGAACCAAGGAAAGAAAAATACCTGGACACAAAACTGCAAAGTACTCATTAAACTGAAAGGAACCCCTGAAGAGGCCAAAGTTGTGGTCGTCCGAGATATTGAGGAACAGGACAAATATTGAAGTAACTGCACATAAATGAAGAAATTATTAAACTTGTAGTGAATGGGACTGAATACAACCATGAAAAAAACTAACAGAACTAGACACTTTCATCTATGCTGAACACAAAGCATTGGATATAGAAAATGATACTGATCCATAATATTGTGAGTAATATCAAGCACACCTGCAGTTATTATACAGAATATCAATATAATGACAAACTTGAAACTAAACATAAAATATCAATCATTCACTTCAATAGTAGAAGTATTTCATGCACATTTTCAGAAAATAAAAGAATATCTTGGTCATTTCAGTACTCCGTTTAGTATAATAGTTGTGTCCGAAACCTGGATGAACAATGACAAAGGAATACATTTTAAACTAGATGGTTATGAATTTAATTATATTAATAGAAGTACAAAAATTGGGGTGGATTGGTAATATCTGAAAGCGGTTTGAAATTTAAAGCTACTGACAAAATGACTGCAACTGTGGACAACTTTCTTGAATGCATTACAATAGAAATTACAGTACAAAAGATGAAAAACATAGTGATTAGTTGTACATACAGATCTATTGGATCAAATATTGAAAAAAAAATTGGGACTGGATGGAAACCATGTTTTTGAAAGTAGCAACACATAAGGCTCTGTATATATGTGGGGATTTTAACATCAATCTTCTAAATCCAAAGAAACATAAAATAACAGAAGAGTTTATAAACTCATTGTATAGCATAAGCTTATATCCAACAATCACCAAGCCAGTAAGATTACTTCGCATTGTGCTACTTTAATAGATTTAACATATTTACAAATATTTTAGGAAATAATGTAGATGGCAGACTCCTGCTAATGGATATTAGTGATCATTTACCTATTTTTACTGTAAATTATTGTAACCACAGAGACAGTTTCTTCTCCGAAGCTGTTTCTCTGATGAACAGATGAGGAGATCTGATGAGAAGATCGTGGCATAGGACTTGCTGCACCTCCTCGCCGTGCATTTATGTACTGCAGAGGCAACCATCTGGTTTGTGTTCCTTCACCCAGCTCCTTACATCAGGGGACAGACTGCTCAGCAGTTGTTCCTGGATGATGAGCTCTCCAACCTCCTCCTTGGTAAGCTGGTCCAGCTGGGTCCATCATCAGTAAAGACCTTTAAGGGGGTGGTAGGTTTCTGTGGGAGTTTCACCAGAAGGTACACCTGTTGCTCTGTACTTCCGTGTGTACATCTCTGGTGAAATGTCGAATTTTGTTCACAGTGCGGTCTTGAAGTTAAAGCAGTGAGCATGCTCTTCAACCATGGTGGCATAAGCCTCCAGTGGCTTTCCAGAAAGAAGTGAAATAAGACGTCATGCCCATTCACTCTCTGGCCAGGTCTTTGCAATGCGTTCGAGCCACAGTAGGTAGTTTTCAAGGTCTTCACCTAGTTGATAAGGGGAAAATCTTTGGCTCAATGGTGGAACCTCGTAACTGAGGTTGCTGGGTCTGATCAATATCACTGTTGCCATGGACATCTCTCAGCTCAGATATTGTTACTGCAGTCACCAATGACTGCATCACATGACTCCCTCACAGTGCGCTTTCGGTTTGAATGTTTGGCGTGTTTTATTTGAACCTGAAACACTGTCAATGGTAGTAGAAATCACTAACCACACCATGAATGCAACAACTGAGGCAGGGACATTGCGTGTGCACCGACGATGATCCGTGCTAGTCTATGCTAGAATGGTAAAGTAAGTACTCTATTTGTGTGTATGTATGAGTGTATGTCTGCAAATCAGTGCAGACTTCGCTTACACTACGTACCAAGCTCATGATGGCTCCTCTGTCACAATGCTGCAGAGTCAATATTTTTGAGAATAATTTCAGCTTCAGCCAGTTGTTTCTGCTGAACTGTCAGACATGTCATACAATGAAAACACTGTCCAAGGCAAAGATGAATATTTAGCCAAACAGTGTTCTGGTCTGAAAAATTGAAAGCTCATGGACTTTTCTGAGATGTTATCAAATTTGATGTTAAGTTTGAACTAAGATACAGTACAGCCGTGTTTTGAACCATGTCTTTATTGCAGATGGTTAGAGGTGGAGTAGGACTTTATTTTATCATCCTCCTTTACTGGGTAGTGCCACTTCATTGTAATACCTCTGACAGTTATCCCAATTAATGAATTACCTGAGCTCAGACTTGCACAAAAATAAAAAAATGACAATAAACAAGACAGCACGGATCACTCTTTTATATGCATTGTAGGTTATGTACTCCTAGACACTCCACCTCCATTTTTTCAGGTTGCTTCTGAAAGGCCTGTGACCTGCAATACCATTCGCTTCACCTCCTTCTTGATGTATTATATTGATTTCTGATGTGGTTGTTTTAGACATTTCTCCTGTCATCTACCTCCTCAGTTATCCAGTTTGGCATGGTGACTCTCTTCGTGGCCTCCTTCCCTCTGGCTCCGCTCTTCGCTCTTCTGAATAACATCATCGAAATTCGTCTGGATGCTAAGAAGTTTGTAAAGGAGCTACGCAGGCCAATTGCAGCCAAAGCCAAGGACATTGGTACGTTTTTGAAATATCAGCTAACCAAATGAAGTCAGTCGGTTTAAACAGGGTTCCACAACATTTAATTCAGTTTATTTATATAGCATATAGCAGTTCATAGAGCCAGGTTCTGCTGGGAGTTTATTCCGGTTAAAGGGAAGTTTTTCTTTCCACTGTCGCTACATGCATGCTCAGTATGAGTGATTGTTGCAAAATCAACGACACAATGCAAGTCCACTGCCGCTACATGCTCATCCAAGAGGAGTGAATGCTGCAAGTAACTTACTCGATACGATCTGCTGGGTTTATTAGATAGTAAACTTTTTTTTTTTTTAAGAATTTTTTCAGCACTAGAGGCCTTTATTTTTGATAGTAGGCAGACAGGAAGGAGGGGCAAAGAGAGGGGGAGACATTCGGCAAAGGTCGCCGGGTCCGGGACTCGAACCCGGGATGGCTGCTTCGAGGACTATAGCCTCTATATGTGGTCGCGTGCTAACCCCTACACCACCAGCGGCGTTCCCGATAGAAAACTTTTTAACCAATTATAACACTTGAACCCCCAGAGCCATCAATTTGACGGTTTTGAAAGTTTTACATGCCATAATTCTGGTTTATTAAAACTCTTATCTTCCTGGAATCCTGACTTTTTCTGAACCTGTGTCTTTTGTATTCCTGTCTCTTTTTAAAAAAAATAACAAAGCAAATAAAAGATTTAATTATTTATACCTCTAACTACCACAGCCGCTATTTTGACGGCCCTATTATTTACATTGATTTTTTTTCCACGGCTGAGTATACGCGTGAGCGTTGCTTAGCAACCGCCACTCTAGAACGCAGTCAGATTGTTTGCATCCTACAAATGGCTTCTAGAAGGATATTTTCTGCTCAAGAGACATTGGAAATGCTTCAAAAATTAGATGATCGTGATTCTGGGTCGAGAGGGATTCTGACGGCTCTTGGTCAGCATTCAGTTCCAGTGACAGCGGGTCAGAGAGTGAACCTCCCCCGGCTAAAAGAACACGAGTCGTCCCGTTAGCAGGAGGTTGTGACGCATTATTTCAAGGTAGTAAAAGACTAGCCTATGTAACGATTTTATCATTTTAGGCTATAGTTTACAGATTAGTAAACTAATAATATATAAACTATAGCAACAGTGCCACAATCAGCCCAGGTTCACAGACAGGGAGATGAGCCAGGTGCCCAGAGCCCAGCTATAAACCCAGCAATACAGCTCACCGGCAGGAGAAAAACTACAAATCAAGGTACTGGTAATGAACAAAGAAATAAACAATAAGTTAGGTCATAGATATAGTAGCCCAGTAACAACAACCTATTTTGTGCTTTACAGCGTTTTCATCGCAAGACGAGCGCACACCTTGGAAGGAGGAGGAGATAGGAAAGAATGGTACGGTGTGGACAGTGGTAGGGGAGGAAGAAAGTAGAGGGAGGCATCAGAGCCAGAACGCGTTGACAGAGCGCCTGATCCAAGATGCCCAGACCGCATTCCCCTGCGTGGTGGACGCCGAAATGCTCATCCGCATTCACGGCTGCAGTGTGGCTGAGGCCCGCAGAGGTTTAGGAGATTATTCCTCCTCGGACATGAGTGTGGATGAGCTGAATGCATTTTTAGCGCTAGTTTATGTCCACGAAGTGAAAGGGGGGCGTAACATGGAGCTATCCAGCTTTTGATCAGATTAGTAAAGCTTTTTTTTTTAAATGTACCCACTACTCTGTATTATTTTTTAGTACTATATATAAATAACAATAAAACATAATTTAACTGCATTTTTTAAAGATTTGTTTTTGCAGCACTAGTGGCCTTTATTTTTTCCAGTATTTTTGACAGTAACTAGACAGGAAATGGGGGCAGAGAGGGGAAGACATGCGGCAAATGTTCCTGGGGCTGGGATTCGTACCCGGGACAGCCACATTGAGGACTAAAGCCTCCATATATGGGTCGCGTGCATAACCCCCTTAAAGCGCTGCGCCCTTGACTGTATTTTTTGATCAATTGGAATGTATGTACTTGACTTAGAATCTGCATGATTCGTTTGAATTGACTTTATAAAGTGTCTTGAAGTGACATGTGTTGTGAATTGGTGCAATATGAATAAACAGAATTTAATTGAATTAAATACACTTAGTCACAGTAGAAGCACAGCCAATGGCTATGTCTAGGAGAGCAACAAGGTTAAACACTGAAAGACACGGCCAAGTCTGTATCATCTGTAGTAAGTTAAAAGCTGAAATAATGTCAATAAATGCAACATTGGAAAGTAGTAGCGGAATGTAGGAGAGTGAGAAAAAGTGGCCATTATGTCCTCCAACAGCCTAAACTTGTAGCAGCATAACAACAGAGATAGCTCAGGATAACCTAAGCCACTCTAATGTAACTTTTATCAAAAAGGAAAGTTTTAAGCCTAGCCTTAGAAGAAGACAGGGTGTCTGTCTCACGGAATAAAACTGGGAGCTGGTTCCACAGGAGGGGAGCCTGATAACTAAAGGATCTGCCTCCCATTCTACTTCTATAGACTCTAGGAACCACCTGTAAACCTGCAGTCTGAGAGTTGTTATATAAATTTTAGTGCCTTGCTTGATTTGCTCCTTGATACTCTACAGGAACTGACAAAAGTATTAGAATTCCTCAGTGTTGTTCCATTCTTCTCTTATTTAGTCTTAGAGTAATGGTTTCTCAGCCTTGTTTTTGCAGCTGTGTGCGATAATATGTATGCCACACTGTTAAGATTATGTCTAGGACAACAGGTCTCATGAGAGTCACCTTGAAAACTGTTAGCTTATGATTTGGCAGCACTACTGAGCACATCTCCAATGCTGTAAAATCCTTCTCTCTTGCAAGATTAAAATAAAGCTGATTCTGAGTGACAATCATCAGTCTCTGGATGCGAATTTTTATACAACAGAGTGAAGGGTTCTGTTAGGAACATATGGAGCAATCAGATCTCTGATGTATGATGGAGCTAGATCATTAAGGCTTTATATATCAGAAGGAGGATTTTATATTCTATACAGGATTTAACAGGGAGCCAATGGAGGGAATTATAACAAAGTTTTCTACTGGGGGCAAAGGTTATTTGGGAATTTCCACCTTAGAGCTGAGCGAGGCAGACCTCGCTGTGTGCAGTGTGAAGCAATTCACTGCTGAAGACCCCTCCCCTACTGACCGTAGCTGAGCTGGGCTCTCCTAACAATAGTTAGGGGAAAGCTTACAGAGTGCCAAGAAGGCTCTGACTCTTGGTTAAGACATGGACAAGTTTTAAAGGAATATTCCCCCATTACCCAGGCTTTTAATGGGCAAGAAGGGTTCTAAGGAATTACCTTCTCCCCAGGGAGAAATTTTATTTTATGGTGAAAAACTAGAATAAAATATAGACCAAATAGCACCGAGTGCATTAATGAATGGGTTAAAGATATTAATTTTCCTGCAGAGGGTTCGTTTGGGCTTACAATTATACAAAAATGTTGAGGTCATTCATCTCAATCCGTAGTCCAACTTTTCTGTACGTTCCTTCATCATGCTACTGCAATGTACTTTTTAAAAATGTTTTTTGTTATCATCAGAATCAGCTTTATTGCCAAGTTCGTACAGACAAGCAAGGAATTTGACTCCGGTACAACTTTGCTCTCTGGTTTTATATATATATGTGTGTATATATATATATATATATATATATATATATATATATATATATATATATATATATATATATATATATTATATATTATATATATATATATATATATATTCAGTTTTCAGTTTTATTTATATAGCGCTAATTCAAACAAATCGTCTCAAGGGGCCTTCACAAAAGTCAGGTACATACATTCCAATTAATTTTAATCATTAAAAACAGTGCAGTCAGATTCTGTTTTTTTTATTCAAATGGAATAAAAATTTTTTCTGTCTAAGGAAACCCAGCAGATTGCATCCAGTCAGTGACTTGCAGCATTCACTCCTCCCGGATGAGCATGTAGAGACAGTGGACAGTCACTGGCGTTGACTTCGCAGCAATCCCTCATACTGAGCATGCATGTAGCGACAGTGGAGAGGAAAAAAACTCCCTTTTAACAGGAAGAAACCTCCAGCAGAACCAGGCTCAGTGTGAGCGGCCATCTGCCAGGGACCGACTGGGGGGTTAGAGAGAAAAGAGCAGAGACACAAAGGAAAAAAAGAAGCACTGACAGGAGTACTTTCTATGGGAAGGAAAAGTAAATGTTAATGAATTTTAGCCCCCTTTGGGGTTTTTCACCTAGAAAGAAAGAACAGATAAACTCTGAGCCAGTTTTCAAGGTTAGAGTCTGAAAGAGAGCACATATAATTAGTTACAGTAAAAGCTCAGTCAATCGCCATGTCTAGGAGAGAGAAAGGGTCAAACACTAAAAGACAGGGCCATGTGGATCATCGGTAGAGGGTGAGCATTAAGCTGTTGCCAGCAGAAGCTCGGAAGATGCCCCTCTCCAGAAAGGTGTCACAGGTAGACACAGTCAGGCCAGGTGTAGCTTCTAGAAAGAAAAAATAGAAAGAACAAAGTTTAAAAGTGAAATAACAGCAAAAAAGGCAAAATTGGAGAGTAGTGTGAGAATGTAGCGAAGAGCATGAAAGTGGTCATTATGTCCTCCAGCAGCCTAAGCCTATAGCAGCATAACTATAACTACATAGAAAGTTTCACTTCAGATTATTTAGTTAAACGGCGCTTATTTTCAACCATGTCGTTTCAAGGCACCCCACAAAGGGTCCCACTGATGGTCATTGTTATACAAAAACCACGAGGATTGGGGATACCTTTTTCTCTGTCAGACTGATTATAACCCCTTTGGAAAAGAGGAAAGGGGGTCATACAGGTAGCAGAAATGGAGGGTGTGGTTTTTTATATAAAATTATATATATATATATATTATATAATAATTTTATATTATATTTGAAATGTCAGAGTTAGACACACTAATAAACTCAGAGAAAGTGTGCAATGAAGACACAAGCGAGTCAAAGTTATCTTTGGCTGGCCAGGGAGAGACAGTCCGTTCTCTCAGAGGAGCTGCCCTGTCACAGCCTTTTATTAAAGAAAGAAAAAACACTCATGTTACAGCATCGTGGGTGTGGCTACACACAATTCACAAATACAAGTCCTACTGAATAAAACTGGTTCTGTCCAGATACTGATACAGCACACACGTCCACATCTGGCATCCAAGGACACGAAGATTGGCTGGGGTGCGAACAGCCTGCTTCCCAGAACTCCTCCACACACGAGTTCCTGTTCAGTCTGCATAGCAACCACCCAAATGCAACTCTTAAGACAAGATGACAATTCTGTTATTAGTTCATAAAAGTACCTGGAAGATAAATGTGAAAAGTATTCAAACCACTTCTATCAAAGTTCACCCAACTAAATAAATGAAAATGTCTTTAATGGTAAATCATAATCTTTTTAAACTAAGCAATGATAATTTATGTACGAATCTTCCAATAATATATATATCTATAGATCTATATAGATATATAGACGACTTTTCAGTGGGTGTGTCCGCGCTGGCTAAGGGGCCTCAGTTATCTCCTGGCTTTCCAGCAGCACGGAGCTGGGTCTCCAACACCCTACCTTCCAAAGCTACAAAAATTAATTACATGTACCATTATCTCTAACAGAAACAACAGGTGATACAGACAGGGTTGCCATGGTGAGGCTTACGCAAGGATAGTGACTCCTTACCACAGGTTGCTAAACGTAAAGTGCATTAACTTTACATAACCAGTAAAAAAAGGTGTTTTAACATCCTTATGTGTTAGAATAACTAAGAAATGTAACACTGAAGAGAATTTAGATCTAATTAAAAGAGTATAAAACACCAAACATCCATCAAGTACAACAGTGAAAACTGGAAGTGACACAATAGGCCTTACCCATTCAACATGCAGTTTCACTGTAGTATTCCATCAGAAAAAATCAAACCGACGCAAATTAGATTTGTATAAATTATTGTTCCAATGATTAAATTTTGGAACAGATTGAGAGTGAGCTGCCCCGGGTTAAGAAAAAGGACACTTCTTTTATCTCCCAAATCTTCTTACTACTGATATGGGAGTTTTGCTGTGTGGTTTATGCAACAGAAAATATTTTATTATTTATGCCATTCATCAAGTAATTGTTGTTTCAACAAGGTTTAAACGCCATCACTGACATCAAAGATGGCACAGGAGCCTATCTTTTATATCTGTGATGTGCTATTTGAAAGACATTGCAAACAAATGAGCTGGCTCAAGAGCAGGGGCCTGTAATACCAACCATGACTGGAGAGTAAATTCTGGCTCTCTTCAGGATTTTCATTATCACAGTGAATTCACTTCGAACATGTATTTGTCACCATATTAACTGATGCTGGAATTGTGAAGAGACTGCCTCTAAACCAGTCAATGCAAAGAACATGAAAACAATTGCAGTGTGGTAACAGTGGCTCTATTTTCTCCTGCTGAGTTACACTGCAGTACCTTACTTTCACTATAAAATATTTGACAGATCAGATCAGAGGAACTAATACTTCTGTATCTAACACAAGACCTTAAAGTTTGTTGCTCTTAGAAGCTGAAGATAGGAAACTAACATTACCCAAAGTACTTCCCTCTCAAAAGATAAGCACACTTTTCTTTTTTAAATACTTTTTTTTTTGCGGCACCAGCAGCCTCTATTTTTCCAGTATTTTTTGAAAGTAGGTAGAAACGGGGATGGAAAGAGGGGAAGACATGCGGCAAATGTCGCCGGGGCTGGGGCTTCCAGGATAGTGGCCAGGTCACTACGTGATACTGGTGGAGGAAAACGTTTCCTGACTCGCTCCTCCAAAACACCCCAAAGTGGCTCAATAATATTCAGATCCGGTGACTGTGCAGGCCATGGGAGATGTTCAACTTCACTTTCATGTTCATCAAACCAATCTTTTACCAGTCTTGCTGTGTGTATTGGTGCATTGTCATCCTGATACACGGCACCGCCTTCAGGATACAATGTTTGAACCATTGGATGCACATGGTCCTCAAGAATGGTTCGGTAGTCCTTGGCAGTGACGCGCCCATCTAGCACAAGTATTGGGCCAAGGGAATGCCATGATATGGCAGCCCAAACCATCACTGATCCACCCCCATGCTTCACTCTGGGCATGCAACAGTCTGGGTGGTACGCTTCTTTGGGGCTTCTCCACACCGTAACTCTCCCGGATGTGGGGAAAACAGTAGAGGTGGACTCATCAGAGAACAATACATGTTTCACATTGTCCACAGCCCAAGATTTGCGCTCCTTGCACCATTGAAACCAACGTTTGGCATTGGCATGAGTGACCAAAGGTTTGGCTATAGCAGCCCGGCCGTGTATATTGACCCTGTGGAGCTCCCGACGGACAGTTCTGGTGGAAACAGGAGAGTTGAGGTGCACATTTAATTCTGCCGTGATTTGGGCAGCCGTGGTTTTATGTTTTTTGGATGCAATCCGGGTTAGCACCCGAACATCCCTTTCAGACAGCTTCCTCTTGCATCCACAGTTAATCCTATCGGATGTGGTTCGTCCTTCTTGGTGGTATGCTGACATTACCCTGGATACCGTGGCTCTTGATACATCACAAAGACTTGCTGTCTTGGTCACAGATGTGCCAGCAAGACGTGCACCAACAATTTGTCCTCTTTTGAACTCTGGTATGTCACCCATAATGTTGTGTGTATTTCAATATTTTGAGCCAAACTGTGCTCTTACCCTGCTAATTGAACCTTCACACTCTGCTCTTACTGGTGCAATGTGCAATCAAAGAAGACTGGCTACCAGGCTTGTCCAATTTAGCCATGAAACCTCCCACACTAAAATGACAGGTGTTTCAGTTTCATTGTCCAACCCCTGTATGTTTGTGCTTTGAAATTTACCAGAAATATTAATGAGGATATATTCATTTATTTTAATTCACTGGCTTTGCAATGCCATGTTGCTACATCATCCATTCTTAGGATTAGTTAAGCTGGATCTCTCAAATAAACCCTGAATTAATTCAATCTGTGTTGTCACAAAGAACCCTGGTCTGTTTTTAGGGGCGTCTGGGTCAAATTTGTAAATCTCCCTTTAGATTGCAAAGCCACCTATGCGCTCCTTCTTCAGTACTGTATACATACTTGGTAGTGTACATCCTTTTATTCCTAAGTTATTCAACAGCAAAGTTACAATGTAAGGCTTTTATTTTGTTGTCTTACACAATGAGAGGTTTAGCTTCTGTCACTAGTGTTTACTTTCATGAAAAATTTAAAAGTAATAATGCTTTTCTGGAGGGTTATTAAACATAATGAAATAGCTTAATAATAAACCCACCTGTCAAATACCATGCCCATTCTTTGCTCTGATGCAGAAGGTACTTGCACCATCTTGTTGTGACTTTTTTACATATTCTATTTGCATTTAAATGACAGTTCTTTTTTACTTTTTACAGGTATCTGGTACAACCTCTTGAGGGGCCTCAGCAAGGTAGCGGTCATTGTTAATGTAAGTCTTATTCATCTTTATCTGTGTGGTTTATGCGACATGTTAAATGCAGTCTGGATAAAGCTTTTATTGTGGCACATGTGGGGGTCAATATTATGAAGCTTGTCAAACTCTTTTTGAACTTCAACAGCAGAAAGTATCAGTGATGGCTATATCATCCTCCTCTGCTTTATTATTTGAGTTCATAGAGACAGCAAAGCAGCTAAAGACCTTTTTTCTTTCCCAGGCTTTTGTCATTGCTTTTACATCTGACTTCATCCCTCGGCTCGTCTACCAATACAAATACAGTTCTGATGGGACTATGCATGGCTTTGTCAACCACACCCTGTCATATTTTAATGTCAGTGACTTTGAGCCGGGCACAGCACCTCTGCAGCCAGGGCACTTGGGTCACGATGTAAAAGTCTGCAGGTAAGGTTTCATCTAGCTGGATCCACTAAAGAATCTAAACTTTATATTACAATTTTCCCTTTCATTTCTGATTAAAACAATATCAACCTTTACATCAAGGCATAAAATCTTAGATGGGTAAACAGATAATTAAATATATATGTTTGCTTCTGTGTAGGTATAAGGACTACAGAGAACCTCCCTGGTCCAGCACAGCATATCAACTGTCCAAAGAGTTCTGGGTCATTCTAGCTGTGCGCTTTGCCTTTGTTATTGTCTTCCAGGTTTGGAACAACACATAATAATACCACTAGTGCAGTAGACATGCAGTAGGCCCACACAATTTTTCCAAAAAGCAATATGGTCACTATTGTCATTTTGCAAATCAAACAGGTCAATCATAATGGGTTTTATGACTGTCGAAGAACACAGAAAAATTAGTTTAATATATTATAAAGGCCTTCTTGGGCTCTAGACTATAAAAGTCATCAAAACACTGCAGATTTCTTAATCTTCATAAATTATTAAAAAAAAAACTACAAAGTAGGCACAGCATCATGTTGCAGTATACAGTATTTCAACCCAGTTTCTTGGCTGTAACCCCTTTTAGAGGGGGAAAAACTTTTCAGGTCAGTGAAATCGAGCTAAATTATAAAAGTAAACATTTTGTTTTGATTACTTAGACCAGGGGTTGTCAACCCATCGATCGCGATCAACCAGTATATCTTTCAGACTTTACCCTTAGATCCAGAAAATAACAGGAAAGTGAAATGCACCATCTGTGTACCGCTTGTGTGCCCTCCCGTCCCGGAACCATAGGTATCAATGGAAAAACCGCTGTTTTACAAGTGAGCCCCAACCCTGTCACTCATGTCAATCACAAGGCGCAGAAAGGCCTCTCAGAAGAAGTCCAAAACATACCATTTTCATCCAGAATGGGAGAATGAATTTATTTATACGTTAGTCAAAGACTAGTGTATATGTATGTTATGCCACCAAACTCAAGCACTAAGTAAAATAGGAAATCTGGAGTGGCACCAGAACACAAACCACCCAAAAGTCAAGGAACTCTTTCCACCAAAGACTGCTATCCATGCTAAGAAAGTTGTGGAACTAAAATCGGAGTTGAAAAGCCCAGCTGTCGCTCTTTGTTACATATGTTCGTTACACAGAAGCATCGCTTCGAGTACGTCACCTGTTGGCAAAACACAAGAAACCATTTAACGATAAGGAGGCTGTACTGCCCAGCTAAACTCTTCCTCATTATCAAGACTGAGGAAAGTTGTTTTCTTGTCCAAAGGTTTATTGACACCAGGATGTGTGAAACTAAAACACACAAAAAGGATACATCATCCAAATGAATTAGCTTCTTGTTCTTAACTGTTACTGTTTTACACAATCTTAACTTACAACCAATATTATTTAGAGAGTTTCAAAGTATTTATGACCATGTACTAACTTATCTATTGCAATAGCTTGGTCTCACAATGAATTAACAGCAATGACCCTGGATTAAACATTCACAAATACTTGAGGTCAGACTTAACAAACCAGAATTTCCATAAACTATTGCTCTATAATAATGTATTAAACATAACGTACCAACGGTGCTACTTTCAGAGCGAAGATGTATGCAGATGGTGCTGACTTGACTGAACACATGGAAAACACTTGAAATCCAACTCCCAACCTAACTTCCTGGTTGAGGTCACATGACACATAGCTGGGCTGCATCTCTTAAAGGGACTGTCACTATATATAGATACACCCACTCAAACACTTGACAGCACAGAGGCAATGATTATCACAGCAAACACAATTTTTAGCGATTTCAAAAACAAAGATGGAATCAGAGCAGCAATCAAAAGTATTTTACTCGGTGCTGCAACTGTGACGAGAAGAGTAGAATCAGTCGGAGGACGTGGATCGACAGGTCTTAAAAGACTTGTCACTTTGTGAATATTTTTTACTACAACTGGATGAATCTTTGGATGTAACCGACACAAAAGCGATCACTTTTGATGGAGCACCAGCGATGTGGGGCATGTGCTTGGGGCTTATAGCACAGTTGATCCTGATTTCCCAGGCTTTGGGAGTTACCACTGTATGATTCATCAACAGGCAATGGCTGGAAAAGCATTGGACTTTTCTCATGTCATAACATTGGTAGTCAAACTGATCAATCTATTAGAGCAAAAGCTCTTCAGCACTGCTTATTCAAGTCGTTCATGAATGAGCTTGATGCTGCACATGGAGGTCTAATTCTCCATGCTGATGTTCACTGGCTGAGTCGTGACAAAGTGCTGCAGAGATTCGTTTATTTGCTTCCAGACATACAGACTTTTCTGTCAAGAAGGAATGAGAAGCACAAAGAAATGTCTGATGATGCTTGGCTGCTTGATCTGAGGTTTTTGACAGATTTAAATGCTAAACTGAATGGCCTCAACACCTGTCCCACATGATAAGTGTAGTGAATGCATTCAAAGACAAGCTTTGCGTTTGGATGACACACCTGAACACCAGGAAGCTAACACATTTTCCGAACCTGGAAAATTTCTCTCAAACAATGAAAGTCAAGGATGCTTTGCACCCGGAGGAGTACTGAGCACCTTTGGGCAAAGTGACAGCACAATTCAGTTTGCGTTTTGGTGAGTTAAATGTAATGCAGGACATTGTTGCGTTTTGTGTCAAACCCTTTTCAGTCCATTGATGTAGAGCAGTTAGTGCTCAAATTCCATCATGCATTTGCTTTACAAACTGGTGTGGACATGGACATAATTAATTTGGAAAATGACATAGAACTGAAAGCCAGATCAAAGGACAATGATTTTTGGGGACTTGTAAGTAGAGAGAAGTTCCCTCTCCTCACTACATGTGCACTAAAATTGAGTGCCTACTTTGGCTCTACTTACCTCTGTGAGATGGCATTTTCACAGATGAAAATAATTAAATCAAAGTATGGGAGCTCCATCACTGAGAGACACCTTGCAGATTGCATCAGACTAGCTGTTTGTACCTATGAGCCAAACTACAAAAAAACTTAAAAGAAAGTTTTTCATTCTCAAACCCATCACATTTGGAGGGAATGAGCTGTCCCGGGAGAATTTTTACTTCTGGCACTGTAAAAAAAGTTATACTGCATAAGATTGGGGAGAGAACCACATTCAATTTATCTGATTAGGACAGTTGTTGCCAGAAATTCTGCTGTTTCATATGTTAAAAGGAAATGTAGCAACTTTAATAAGAAAGGTTCATCCAGGAAAATTACATAAATAGCAGCATATGTCATCTGTTCATTACAAAATGTGTTTTCCCCGTCTGTTAAAAAGAGAACCTGAACAAAAGTAAATGTAGTAATTTCCATGAGGCAGGTTTATAAGCTTCAGTCATGTTTTATTAATGGAACTACAGGGGTTGGACAATGAAACTGAAACACCTGGTTTTAGACCACAATAATTTTATTAGTATGGTTTTTAAAGGGGCCCCCTTCTGCGGCCAATTACAGGGCAAAAATTCGTCTTGGGGTGACATATACCAAGTCCTGCACAGTGGTCAGAGGGGTTTTTTAAACCATTTTTTCTTGCAGGATAGTGGGGACAAGGGCACTACGTGATTTGGTGGAGGAAAACGTTTTCCTGACTCGCTCCTCCAAAAAAACCCCCCAAAGTGGGCTCAATAATTTTAAAATCTGGTGACTGTGCAGGCCATGGGGAAGATGTTTCAGCTTCCAAATTTATGTTCATCAAACCCCAGTCCTTAAACCAGTCTTGCTTGTGTATTGGTGCATTTTCATCCGAAAACAAGGCACCGGGGCCTTTACAGGATACAATGTTTTGAACCATTGGATGCACATGGTCCTTTAAGAATGGTTCGGGTAGTCCCCTTGGGGGGAAATGAAAGGCCCATCTAGCACAAGTATTGGGCCACAAGGGGAATGCCATGATATGGCAGCCCCCAAAACCATCACTGATCCACCCCCCCTTGCTTCACTCTGGGAAATGCAAACAGTCTGGGGGGGGCTTCTTTTGGGGGTTCTCCACACCCCTAACTCTCCTAGATGTGGGGGAAAAAAAAGTAAAGGTGGGACTCATCAGAGAACAATACATGTTTTTCACATTGTCCCAACTGCCCCAAGATTTTTGCGATCCTTGCAAACATTGAAACTGATGTTTTGGCATTGGAATGAGTGACCCCCCAAAAGGTTTTGGCTATAGCGCCCCGGCCGTGTATATTGACCCCTGTGGAAACCCCACGGACAGTTCTGGTGGAAAAGGAGAGTTGAGGGGCACATTTAATTCTGCCGTGATTTGGGCAACCGTGGGTTTTTTGTTTTTTGGATACAATCCGGGGTTTTAGCCCCCCCAAACATCCCCTTTCAGACAGCTTTCCTCTTGCGTTCCCAGTTAATCCCGTTTTGGATGTGGTTCGTCCTTCTTGGGGGTATGCTGACATTACCCTGGGTTAAACCCTGGCTCTTGATACATCACAAAGATTTTCCGTTTTTGTTCACAGATGCGCCAGCAAGGACGTGCACAAAAAACCCAAATTTGTCCTCTTTTGAACCCGGGATGTCACCCATAATGTTTGTGTGTATTTTCCCAAAAATTTTAGCAAAAACCTGTGCTCTTACCCTGCTAATTGAACCTTCACACTCTGCTCTTACTGGTGCAATGTGCAATCAATGAAGACTGGCTACCAGGCTGGTCCAGTTTAGCCATGAAACCTCCCACACTAAAATGACAGGTGTTTCAGCTTCATTGTCCAATATATCCTGTATATATGTACTGTTAGAAATAACCAGATTTTCTAATAAACTTTTCTCCACTATGAACAAATGTTTGTTTAAAATGAGGAAAAATGAAATTTAGAAAAGGTATATGTACTGCGATTAACAAAATCAGTGTATTCTTGGGACTGCTGTGGTAATCTTAGGAAAAAGTGTGGGTGATGTTTTATTAGTGTTAAACATTTTTGAATGTTTTATATTTCTATTTTCTCTTTTTTGTTATTGCACCAAAAACAAATGTAGCTTTTTTCTTTAAATTAAGAATCAAATACAGTGCTACACTTTCAAAAGTGTCACATTAACAGCCTTTACTCTTATCTCCGGAAGAACTCTACAGCCCCCATAGCTTCACAAAGGCTATTAACATACCCAGGACACACTCAATTCATCTGAACAAATCCTAGCAATATGTGCAACATTGATAAACAACAGCAATAGTTGTAAATACAAGAAAATAGTGTTTAATTCTAGTTTTCATCTTTTTATTTGAACTTAATGCTTATGTAGCACACCACTGCTCTGTCCTTATTTTCATGAACTGTAATATTTCACATGAAGATGATAATGATGAGGACTATGATGATGCTGTCTTGGAGAACTCTGTTTCTTTTTACAACTACCCAACGTACAGCGCATGCTCACATGTCTCATAGACTACAGAAGCCTGTTGTCACATATCACTACAGGTATTAACTGGGATGCAAACTTATTTATACTTGTGGGGTGTCTGTTTGAGTTCATACATTTCTGGTAGATACCATGCAAGTTTTATCTATGTTGAGTGAATCACTTACTCTTCTAATTATCATATATACACCATACATATTTATACATTCATTTAACATAAATAATCCCAGACAACATTGTAAATGAAAACTTTATCCTACAATAAGAAAACTTGGGAAAAAAAATTCCTTTACCTTTTGCACACTGTAACTTTGTGTTTTTCAATAATAAATCCACCTCATCCGGTTTTCACATTAACTGTAATACAAATTTTGTACTTAACAAACCCCCATTCATTCAATGAAATATTAAAGTTCTTAACATCAACACAATGCAACTTTTAGGCCTTTCTCTCTCAATCTCACACACACAGTTTGGTACCATTCAGCTTTTATGTTGCAGGCCTGTATAAAGCTCAAGTGATGCCTCCAGCGGTAAATCCTCTTCTCTAGGGTTAATCAATATGGGACTTTCTGCAGATCGCCCTGCAGGTGTCCTTTCCTCTGACAACAGGGAGGCTGTGCGAGTCGAGCCATATCTAGGGTAACTCCACCATGTGTCACAGGAGAGCATTTCAGCAGTGATGGGGTTGGTGTTGCCATGTTGTCACCTCCATAGCATCTCCTTGGACATGCCACAGTGTTCCAACATGCTTGTTACCTGCTTTTCACTCCAACATGCTCCAGCAGAAGTCGTAATTGCAGCGATTGGGTTTGGCTTGTGCAGAAAGCCTATTAAAAAGTTTCTCCTCCAGCCTCAGTCTTTGCAAGCATATGCTGCAGTCTGCATCATCCTCCTGAACTTCTTGTGTTCTCCTCGTTTCTTCTTCCCAGCATCACCCATAGACTCTGTTCCCGCCGCGTCAACATCTCAATCCTTGTTACTTCTTGTAAAGTTTTCCTAAACTGCTTTCAGAAATATGATCCTCAGTCCTTAAACTAATCAAAAAATTAGTTAAACAAGAATATACATATGTAAACAAACATGTCTTTTTTGTTCTCCTTTACCATCTTTTCTCAACTTAGAGGCACTTTTAATTACTACCTGTAGAATACTCAGTCATTTCAGTTACTCATTTCCACACCATAACCATAAATTATATATGCAACTCATTTCTTATTTTGTTATAAATAATAAGCTAATGGCGTCACAATGACTAGGAATAGATGTGCTGATTCTTTTTCTGTGAGAACCTTTCTAAGTGTGTCTAAGGGTTGGGTGTATAATTACTGCATGCAAACAATCGTTATAAATCAACTTAGCACTTTCACATTGGCATTATTTATTAAATGATGTGTGCTTAATGCAGTCTGTGGTAGCCTTCATGTTGGGTAACACTAAGAAAAAGACCATACTCTGTAGCTCTACTGGTGCAAGCCAGAAATGTTCTCTTCTTTGATGGAAACTCTCTGGTGTCTCTTTCCCATGCAGAACGTGGTGATGCTCATGAGTGATTTTGTTGACTGGCTTATCCCGGACATCCCCAAGGACATCAGCCTTCAGATCCACAAGGAGAAGCTGCTTATGTTGGAGTATTTTATAAAAGAGGAGCAGGGTAAAAGGCTTACAGCGCAGGACAACCACAGTCATGATGACTGCACCAGCCCCTCGTTGGATAATCAGAGCCCTCCACAGCCCCGTTCACGCCCCATTTTCCATGCAAGAGCTGGCTGGTAGTTTCACAAATTAGTCATTAACGCATGGCTTTCTTTTTTTTAAATATATGTGACATGTCCCTATCAGAATATTATCCCTGAAAATGCAGATTGCTTTCCAGTATTTTCCATCTTCAATGTTTTACATAATATACAGGCTCAGTCATTGACCAAAAACTTTTTGAGAGGAATAAGCCATTAGGGGTCACTGTGGGACCAAATTTAGGTTTACCTTTGATGAAGCAGTGCCAAACACCACCTACAGCCTAACGTGTCTTATATTTTAAAGCGGGATGACCAAACCTGCCACCTCTCAAACAGGAAAAACAAGCACCTTTCAATTTGAAGATAACTTGAAATTCCGTCCAAATGATCTTCTTAATAAGAGCTTTTTCCTTGTGTTATTTCTGGGGTTAAGCTCCAAAGGAGATCTCATGACATGTAAACAACTTGTTTTTGTTGCACAATTATATACAAACATGGGCATTTATTGATTTACATTTTAAATATGCAACATGGGCAGTCACATGTGCACTGGTTTCAGAATTGGCTGGTTTTAAATGACGTTTGACATGAAGAAGCAATTCGTACAATGAACACTCATTTTTTACATTATTTAATGACCACACAACATTCCTGAAAGCCCAGGTTTCTGCATTCACCTAAGTAGACTGGAATCCTTACAACTACAATTGGGCAGAGTGTAAAATTTATAGTGTGAATATCGAAGTTGCCATGTTCAACCTCACTGCGATGATGAGCTTTAGGTCCAGCTGTATATTTTATGTACCATGAGAAAGCAAGCAATGAATTTACAAATAGTTGTGAACAGTTTTACCAGGTGCCAGGTTAACATTTGTCTGTTTAACTTTGGTACAGTGCAACATGTGTACAATAATTAGCTACTGTTGTTGAAATGTATAATAAACATCTTAGCGGACAGATGTGGAACCATATGACAAAACACTGCCATTCATTTGGACCATTAACATCCTGTTTTTATTTTTTACTTAAACAGCACAAACATTACTTCATTTTAAAGTTAACATTGATTGCTTCAAACACAAACAGTAACACAGTATTAGTTGTTCACCAAGGATTTTCTCAAATAAGATTAAAGATTTTCTAAAAAACCATAAGAGCAAAAGGAAACGTAAGCTTCTCCAAAGATTTCGGATTGTTGTTCACTGTGGACATAGCAGGTTTTTTTTGTTTTGTTTATAGCAGGTCAAATTTCTATGACCAATTTCTTACTTTGAACATTAGTAAAGGTTGATGGAAGATGAAATCATATAACAACTTTTAAATGTCTTAATTTATATGACAGTGTTACAGTGAAATTTGGTACCTTTGGTAATGATGTAACAATGAACAGTTCAGTTATTTGTGTGTGTAATTACACCAATGTTTTAAATAACCAAAACGTTCATTGTACCATGAATACTTCATGCCGTTGCAACGCTTTTCAGCACCTTGACTAGTGGCGTTTCAGTCTGTAAGCAAACTAAGGTATCACAATAACTAACTCTCTGCCTTATAACCGCTGGGATTGAAACAATTACCATATTAACGCTAATTAACTAATTTAAGATATCCACCAATTCAATGTGCTGCCGTATACCAGTGAAACCTGATGAAGCAGCACTTTTCACCGTTATCTTGCCTTATTTTAGTTCTGTATACTCTGCATCCTTTTAGGTATCGTTTTTCTATCTGCTAAAACAAAATTGTGGGAGTGACTGGATACTGCTTTGAAGAGTGTAAGTGGAATACAAACTCAGTGTCCACTGTCAGATAAACCTTTGCAACCAGTTCTTATTTAAACTCCCTGCTCAGACTAATGGAATGTATTTTTTTTATCTTAAATTATGTAAATTGTGTATTTGGGATGAAAATGTTATGTATTTTTTATTAGAATAACATGGCTAAAGGGACTAATGATTAACAAACCACTATTCTTCTTAAACAGCTTGTCTTAAATATTTAACAAGAAACCATCAACTGCACTGTTTGCTGTATGTAGAAAAGCCTGGAGAAGCACAGTGTGAAGCAGTTTTTAAACATTTTTTCAGTAAAGTTGTTACTGAAACATTTTTTGTCTCTCCTAGACATTTACATATTTTGAATGTGATATACAGTGAAGGCATACATGCAGGAGAAGGGTCTCATAGCCTTGTTAAGGACAAGTGCTTTTCCCTGGTTCATATACATCTGTGTTTTAAGTGAACCCCCTCCTGAGATGTCCTTTTCCAGTCATCTTTAGTGTCGTTGTGTTTAACAGATGTTTGGACATGCTTAAGTGTCTTTTAGTGAGTGTCAAAGCACATGTCCTAACAAGGGTGAGTGTATCTGCATGTTAAACCAATACGTTAATCTCTGGTATTGTTCTCTTTTTGTTTATGTTTAGAAACTGTAAATAAACCATGGTTGAGTGGCCTAAGTTAGTTTGTGGGTTTTCCTTTCTGTTTTCCAAATTGTGTTGATTAATGGAGTTCAAACGAAAATTCAACATGGAAGACTCACCATCACCTCCAGCTTCGTCTAATTACTCCTCCATGCGGCTCTGCTCCACCAATCAGCGTCAGGTCTGCATTTCTCCCTGGCCAATCATCTTTTAAGGCTCTGCTTTAAAAGTTCTTCATTCATGGAACCCTCCGTTAGACAGACACTACCAGTTGATGGCGCTAAATGGTCTATAACATTGTCTACCAACTGCTAAGAACCACCAGGGCTTGAGATTCGACTATTGGTCGGAACACGACGTGGCAGCTAGCCCATCTCGGGAGATTGGTTATTGAACCATCCAGCTTCCTTTTGACTTATTGGATAAACGTTGTTTTGATATTGGAAAAGGCGGTATGGAACTCGGATGGAAGTACAGGTAGGAGACGGGGAAGATGTGGATTTTGAGGGATGGACACCGGTAGGTAGGGGGAGAGGAAGAGGACGTGGAGAAAAGGAGGAAGGAGGGATGTTTGAAAGTCAGGGTAACAAGCGAGAGTTGGAATTCAAGTTTATTTATATAGCGCTTTTCAGCAACAAGGCACTCAAGGCGCTGTACATAAGGAAAAAAATTACAATGATACAGAAAATCAAACAGAGGTAATTTTAAAAAATAAAGAGGAA
>JAHHUM010002515.1:0-71724 GCA_036173005.1 Crenichthys baileyi
TTATTTTTTTAAATCTTTTTTTCTTGCTAGTCTTGTAAGTTAAAAGTTGTTCTGTTATGTATTCTCTCACCTGGGCCGGGATCTCTGTTCAGATCCTTTGGAGTTACCATGGGCCTTTTGGCCACTCTCCAATAATACTTTCCTCTTCTGGCCTGTTATTTAGGGTTGCAACTGTCCCTTATTTTTCCTATCTTTGTACTGTAAATTCAGCATTGCTACCTAAAATATTCAAAGCTTAGGATGTTGTTTTACAAGCTAACCCTGCCTTAATCTTTGCCACATCTTTACTTCTGACCTGTCTGCTGTGTTCCTTGGTCTTCATGATGCTGTTTGTTTTCTAATGTTCTCTAACAAACCTCTGAGGCCTTCACAGCACAACTGGATTGTTACTGAGATTAAATTACACAAACGTGACCTCTAGATGTATTTGGTATTTAGGGGTATCAGAGTAAAGAGGGTGGAAAAAAATTACTTTTTTTTCTGGTTTTAGTTTGTAAAAAAAATATTTTCTTTTCACTTCACAATAATGTACTTCCATAGAATCCCAGTAAATATTTCAAGTTTGTGGTTGTAAACTGAGAAAGTCCTTTTTTGCTTTTTGACGGGTTAAACTAAGTTGCCTTTTCCCAATTTTTAAACACTCCGTCTTGAGCATGGTAAACATATGTACCCAATACAGTTTCTTTGGTGAGAGCAGAACATGTTTAACCAGCAGGTCTAATACAAATATTGAAGATGTTCTGCATTATGCCAATTAAAAGCTCTCTGTTATATTAATATATCTTTGCAAATGGTTTTAAAGGTTTCAAAAAACATGAAGCTGTCAGGCACCCACAGCAACAGGCAAAAGACAACAGAGGAGAAACTAAAGGAGGAAAAGAGTCTTTTCTATTTATTCAAAACAGGTCACACTGAAATATTTTTACAGAATTCAACAGATAAATTCCATCATCGTCTCCAAGTCTTTTTATTTTCTGTATTTCGTTTTTTGACATGCCTACCAAGAAGCTCATCTTTTCTCTATTGTCACCTTACATTCATTGAACTCTGACAACACTCTGTCACATTCACCTCTTCTTTCAAAGGTGTTTGAATATAGTTAAAACCTCATGATGTGTGGGAAATGAAAGGAAAGTGGCAAAGGTGTGATCAGGATGCCGGTTTATAAATACAGCAGCGAGAAAATTCCCCACAGCTGGGGAAGGGTTATTTGTCACACAGCGGAGCAGCACAACAAACATCAGGATATTCACTAAATCAAGGGTAAAAACTGAAGACAGGTAAATAGGAAGAATTTCAGAACTTGAAGACAAAGGAGGGAATCTGCAGTTGAGTGTGTGTGAAAGCGTGTTACTGCTCCACTCTACAGTGTTCGTCCCTCTTGGCAATAAGCAACAGGAGCCAGCCGTCAGTATCCAAACATGTGAAAGAAGATTCACCCAGGCAGCCAAGGACTCAAAGGCCACGTAAAAGGTGACCAATACACTTAGGCCAAAAAAAACACACACCCGCTCACACACCAGCGACTATTTCATAAAACCCTGAGCATCAGGTGGTCCACACTGTAGGGGCTGAATATTTCACCCGGGAAATGGCACAACGCTAGATCTAATCAACAGTATGTGTTGTTTTTGGGGCCGTTACATAAAAGGAGAGGACAATTTTATAACGCATGTGCGAGCATGTGCGTATGCATGCAAATAAGTGAGGGCGAAAGGCATCAGATGTGTGTATCCCGACATCATCTTTGTATATTTTTGAGATGAGAAGATTATTCTCTGTATTTATGAGACGGAGATGGATGGTTTCATATCAAGGTGTTGCTCACAGACTTACGAGTCTGAGCAAAGGATGAAGAAAAGTTGAGGCAAATCACTCAGTTTTAAACGTTAGATTTTAGATTTTAAAGATCAGCGTCATACGCTGTCTCTAACAAAGATACTGAACGTTTTCACATTTTGTCACAATAAAACTGCAAACTTAAAGACATTTGTTGGGGAGTGGTGGCGTAGTGGTTAGAGAGCAGGGCATTTGCGCCCTTGAGAGGCCACAAATATCGTGGTTCGAATCCCAGAGCCTGCCACTCTGGCTCCCTGAGCAAGACCCTTAGCCCCTAGATGCTCCCTGGGCACCGCACAATGGCAGCCCACTGCTCCCTAAGGGATGGCTTAAAAGCAGAGGATAGATTCTCCATTGTGAGATCAATAAAGTCTAAATTATTATTATTACAGACAAACACATAGTTGTACATACAGTAAATGTGGAATGGAATTTCACAATTACTGTTCGTCGGTCCATCCATTATCTATGCCCTTGTATCCATGCAGGGTGACAGGGGGGCTGATGCCTAACTTCAGCAGTCCTTAGGCGAGAGGTGGGGTATACCCTGGACAGGTCACCAGTCCATCACAGGGAAACACAGGGACAAACAACCAGGCACACACACACACACACACACTCATACTACCTAAGGGCAAGTTAAATATATCATTTAACCTTACATGTATATTTTTGAAATTTGGGAGGGACTTGGAGTACCAGCAGAGATAACATGACAAATGGTTTTCAAAATTTTTAACAGACAATAATCTGAAAAGTGTGGCATGCATTTTTCTTTAGCCTCTTTGACACAGAGACTGACATATTTCCCTGATCTTCTTTGAAAGCTCAATCAACATCATCTTGGACAGAGAGCATCTGTGTACATCAATTTTCAAATTTTGTAACAAACTCTCAATTGGATTTATGGATTAAAGGGGCTACATACAAATGAGCTCTCCAGATTATAGTTGGTAAGAGCTTTTAAATAACTATGTATCCTTTCCCTCCAACTGCAGTATTATGAAATACTTTGTCTTTAACTAGCACATAAAATCAGGAGGTTTGTAGTTGTAACAAGACAAAAAGTGAAGGCATGTAAAATCTTTTGCAAGGCACTGTACATACAGTCAGAAGGGACATTCACCATGCGGTTAGATGTCTTTGACAGAAAACAAACAGCTGGTGGTGAATCACCAGCAAAGCAGGTGACAGAACTAATGTATTCATATTAGTCATAATTTATTACCTGATCTGCCAGAAATAACAAGATAACTGGAGAATCATCACTAGCTAATGACAATAGTAGCGTAGTAGTGTAATATCGGCTTCTGCCCTGAATGTTCTGATATCTGCAAAGGGAGAGCATGGGTGGTGCTGAGTATATTTAGCGCAGGTCAGGATAACTTAATCCAGCTCCAAAAAGGACATGGAACATGTAGCCAAAGGCTATGCTGTACCTGCAGCAACTACAAATACAAGCTCTGCTCAGAAATCGAAGCAAGTCTTGTAAGTCTGCTTGTGCCTTCACATAATAAGCATCTGCTTTCCTCAAGTAGTTGTCTGAACCCAGAGAGACTCAGAGGTTATAGAGCTGACCTGTATCTCCTCAGAGACGTCATGCAACCCGGTCTCATAAAGAAACCTAAAATAGGCACACAACAGAAACGATGCAGTTCTGATGAACACAAATTGTATGCTGGTTTTGGAGATTTTATGCAGCTTCCTGTTTTTAGCCTTTGTTTGGTTGAGATTAGAAACATTGATTTTCCACAAGATATATTTCCTTTTTCTATTTTGAAATCAATAATAATCAAAACTTCAAATTGCAATATCTGACATTACTGTATAGCTGGCCAGCCTAAGAAGCTTTTATTTGCTTGGTAGCAAAAAGAGTCTAATATTGCATTCTGTCCTCTTTAGCAGTCAATGTAATCTTAGTTATGTAAGGAGAACCCAACCGCCCTTCTTTAAGTTCTCAGTGAGCAACACTCCTGCACTCAGTCTGGAGAAAACCTAAACATCCAAAACAGTGAGTCTACAGCTTCATGAATATAAATCATCACAGTGTGCCAGAGTAAAATGGATTTTTGAAATGAATAAAACAAATGAATAAAATAAATTAATAAAAGTGGACGAACTCACAAGGATCAAATTTGATTGTGAGTACAGAAAAAACAAAAGAGAAAATAAGTCTTTAATCTCACTAGAAGACAACCAAGTGTTCACCCTCATGGCTTTGTCATATTATTTTAATGCGTTTATTATTTTAATGATAAAAAATTATTTAGGTGCCTGTGTACAGTTGTTCGCATTTGTCTAAGTTAAATAACCTCAAATGACTTAAATGAAACTCGCCCAAGCTCTCGCTTACGAAGAATGTCCTCTTGCGAGGAAAAACCTAGGAAGTTTGTTTCTTTAACAACATTCTTCTGCCATGTGTTCATTGAACATCTGCTAGCTTTGGATATAAAAAGTATTTCTGATTTTTCTCCTCTTTAGAAGGTAAAAGATGACAAAGAATCAAAATATCCTCTATTGCCACTGTCACAAGTACAATGACATCGAGAAAAAAGTTTAATTTATATCTCCTAACACATATGGAACATTCTGTAAAATCACTAAAAGATAAACTTCATTGGCTCCACGGTGGCGCAGTTGGTAGCACTGTTGCCTTGCAGCAAGAAGATCCCAGGTTCTCCCCATGACTGTTTGGGTTCTCTCCAGGTACTTTGGCTTACTCCCACATTCCAAAAACCTGACTGTTACATCAATTGGTTTCTCTAAATTTTCCTTAAGTATGAGTGCGTGTGCACATGTTTATGTCCTATTAACTGTCATATGTCCTATAAACTGCTAGAAATTTCTAACAGTCATGCTAAGATTCTAAAATGCACAAGATAAAGATAAAACACAGCTTGACATGTCTCAGTATTCAAGAGCTGATAGTGCAGTAAAAATATGGATGTGTTAAAAACATTTAGTTAATGTAAAACAAGTACTTAATTTCATCCTAAAAATATCATGAGAACTACAAGCTGTAAGGGTTTAGCACAGCCAACAAGCCTCATGGATTTAATGAAGGAGAGTGCTGAGTTTGTTTGAAAAAAGGCAAAAAAGTTGAAATGACAAGTCACAAATATCCTGGTTAGAGACTCCATTTAATTATTTGCCTGTCTCAGCTAAGCATATATGTCCGTTAGACATATCAAACCTCATTCAGAGATCTACTAAGCTTCTGAAACACATTTAGCTTAATTTTTGACATGTCTTTAGCTACCTTAGATGTTGTTTTCCCAGTGCTGTGGAAGAAATCTTAGCATATGTTTCTAACAAAATTTGGTTTTTTATTTAATATATTTTACGTAAACTGCACCGTCTAGCTAAAAGACTCAAGACAAACTGGCTGATCAGATATTAAAAAATATTTTTTCAATCAGTGAATGCAGCATACATAATTGTTCAAAGTTTGCTCTAACACTGAGGTAAAAAGCCTTAAAGTTAGTTATTTTCAGTGTCAGTAAGTTGTTTGAAAGTGTAGTCAGAGGAACAACAAAAGGTGAAAAGGAAGCTATATTTTTGCAGACATGTCTGCTGTTCATCAAGATCACTACGTTTTAGCAGAGGGGTGAACAATCAATAGGCAACAAGGCTACATGCATTACAGCTAAGTTGCCTTGTTTTATCCTTTTGAGTTTTCAACTTCTGTTTAGCATAAAAGATGCTGGGTGTGGAAATTTTAGCAGCTTTAAAGTAAGGGTCTGAATTCTATAATGAATGCACACAGAGACCGCAGATTATGGTTACTAATGCTAACCATGCTAATTGCTAATTTCAGCTGCTTGGGCAGCATAAAATGTCGAGCCTGCAATCATGTCTTTATTGTAAAATAACATTAAAACTCCGATGTGCTCCTAAAGTCAATAATGACTGCAGGTACGCTAGAAAAAATTATTTGAATGCTAATGTGCCAGCGGCATCTTGAAAAACTCATCCAAGCGTTTATCTTTAGTCAAATTGATTACTGACACAGTGTCTTCACAGGTCTCCCTAAAAAGTCAATTAGACAACTGCAGCTGATCCAGAATGCTGCCGTTCACTAGAGCTAAGAAAGCTGAGCACATCATCCCAGTTCTAAAGTCAATACACTGGCTCCCTGTATCTCGGAGAAAAGACTTTAAAATTATGTTAGTTTCTAAATCACTTAATGGCTTAGCACCAAAATACAACACATTAAAGATTTGTTATCTGTATATCAACCTTCCGGACCACTCCAGTCTTCTGGTTCAAGTCTACCCGGCATCCCCAGAATCAGAACCAAAAATGGAGAAGCAGCATTTAGGTTTTATGATCCACTAATCTGGAACAAACTTCCAGAAAACTGCAAAAATACTGAATCCTGAGTTATTTTAAATCATGCTTAAAACATATTTGTTTAGATTTGCCTTTGACTGTTAAACATTATTAATTTCAACTGTAGTCCAACTTCACTTTCCTTTCCTTTCCTTTATTTTGCCCCTGCAATGTAATTTTTTTATGTTTTCATTGTGTAAAGCACTCTGAATTGCCTTGTTGTTGAAATGTGCTAAACAAAGAAACTTGCCTTGCTGTTCATATTAGTTCTTAAACAGTATTTGGGACCGGCCTAAAACGGCATCAGCAGGTCAAATCTTAAAAACTGTGGACTGGGAATCAGCCACACAACCCTGTAATAGCTATAAACAATAGAGCTGAACCCTTTAAACAAAATTGGTGAAAACTGTTAAACCAGTTTTACTTTGTTATTTAACTATTTTATTTTTACAGTGCAAGATTTCCTGTCTTCTGAGCCTGACCAGCTACATTATTTTTTGGCATTTACATTCAGCCTTGACTCTTAGAGTACCCTACATATGGGCATCTTCACCATTTAATTTTTTTAGATACACATCTACAAGTCTTTTTTATACCAGCGACTCAAAGAAAACTTTCTGGTATTCACATTTTAGAAAAAGTACAAAAATGTGTAGTCTGACCCTTTAAAAGACTAATTTATGAGCAATAGTATTTCATTCTTTAAACAGTAAGTCTTCCTAATTGGAACTATCAGTACAGACAACTGATGAGAAAAGTGATCTGCAGTGTGTTGCCCTAGGTGTTGTGCTTTTCACAGATTTACAATGACAAGACGATTTGTAGGAACAGGAACTTTTCTGCAGCAGAAGTTGCTGCGGTGTGGCTCATTATTTAGCGGAACACCACCTCACCTCTTTGGATGCTTCTTGGCTCAGCTCGGCGAGGGGGCCCCTCTGCTCTCAGAGACAGATGTTAGGCCTGAGCTCGGCCATCTACTCTCACTGTAATGAGAACTCAAGGGGGGTAACAGCCCTGCTTGCACACACCCCAATGCACATACATAAACACCCCACAAAATCACCTGACTTTCCACGTGCTGGAACAGCCACATGAGCCAAAATATGTATATATTACTCCCCAACGCAACAGTGAAGAGGAAGGAGTGTTGAATAAGCCAGTGTGGACTCATGACTTGATAATGATGTGCTGCTCAGAGAAACAAGTGACTTTCATACAGACCCATAGCAAGACTAAATCTGCTATGCCAACATGCAGTGTTGCTCTCTCAAATGGCCTTAAAACTATCTAAAATTTGTGCAGCTAAATAAAAATTCAGGTCCATTTGTAGTGTGTTAAACAAAATTTTAAGAGGGTCTGGATTAAAGCATTCAGCTTTTAAATGTCCCTTACCCAATGTTCCAAAAGGAGAATCTCTGTGGGGGTCCATGTTTAAGAAGTAAAAAAACTGTGAATACAAGTGAATCAGAAACAGAAAAGAGATAGATGGATCCTGAGGGAAAGAGAGAGCAGAGTGATAAGCTCTGGCCAAGCTTCGTCATCAGTAATTACCTCCTCACTAATGCTGCACTAGGAAAAAAAAGCTCCCAGTGGGAGCATGGAGAAAGATGAGGGCTATAGATTGAAGGAACATAAAACAAAAAAATAGGAGATTGAATTTTTGATATTACTGGCTCCAAGATTAGACAACGGCAGACAGCGGGAAAAGACATGGATTATGATAAGATAAAGGCGGATACAAAGCAGAACAGGAGTCAGACAAGAAGGGAGTGAGAGGATCTAAAGCAGTTAGAGGAGGAGGAGGAGGAAAAGGCATACAGTGACCCAGATCTTCCTCCTAGTAACACAGCCAGAGCTGCTTCCGCCAGGCTGCTGTCTGCAGCAGAGCTAGAGCACAAGATGAACAGATACAGAGCAATGTTAGGAGTGAAAGCTGTGCCTAAAGTGTGCGATCTAAACTGTTGTAAAAATGAGAAGACTTGCAGTTTGTTTGTTTTTTTTGCAAACTTCTGCCCCATCAAGGTTTCTCCTAAGACACAAGAACAAATGAGGCCCAGAGCATCCTTTTAAAACCTGATCCTAGAGTTCATGTCCCTCAGGACATAAATGCGCTCAAACACACACCTGAGCATGTAATTACTGAGCCTGTCCAAAGCAAACCTGGGATGCACCTTTACAGATAATTATGTGTGTATGTGTTTTCATCTGAATGTGTGTGTCAGTGGCCCAGTTACAGCAAAGGGAGAAAATTGCTGCATCCATAACTAACCCTCTTTATAATAATGGTCACACCTGTTCAGAACCTCATCCCTGAATGTGTCTGAGCATCCGTACACACACGTGAGTGAGCGATTCGTCCTGAAATGAAGGTCTTTATCTTAAATGGGCATATTTCATGTTTTGAGCGTTTGTCTTATGTGTTTCGCAGCACATGCACTCACTGTGGGCGCAATATACACGTCTCTGCATAAAACACTTCACAAAGCTGCATGATTCATGGGTCATTGTGCCTGGATATCTATCGCCACTTGAAAAAATGTAGCCAAGCAGCCTGTTTGAGAGAATCACAGGGCACTGGCCAAGGGAGCTCAGACTGAACCCTTAATTCTTAAATTCTTCTTTGGTTCTATGTGCTGCAGTCAAATGTTACTGCACTGCTCTGATACCCCTAAAAAAATCCAGTTTCAATAACTGCATTCAGAAGTCAGTCAGAAGACCAAGGACTACATCCGACAGGTCAAGAATAAAGTTGTGAACGTGTTTAATGCAAGGTCAAGTTATGAACATTTTAGGATGGAGCACATTTCAGAGAGTCATCGAAAAATGAAGGGTATGGCCCACCTAAACTGACAGGTGAGTACCATTAATTAGATTGCAAATAGGCCCATAGTAACTCTGCAGGCGCTGCAGAGATGTGTTCTACACTGTATGTACGCAGGAGGCTAGAACATAAATGCATGCCAAATTTCTCAGATTTTCATTTGTCAAGATATTTTAAAACTTATTCTCATTGTCCTTCCATTTTACAATTATGTGCTACTTTGTCATGACCTCTCACATTAAGGTCAAATAAAATACATTAAAGTTTGTGGACCGCAATGTGGAAAAATGTACCCCAGGCTGAGCAAATCTGTTGTTGTATTACAGTCCCTAAAACAATCACAGGTAAGTGTATTTACTGTAATAAAATGCCATTTTTATCATTAAAATGCTGTAAATACTGAATGCGATAGATTAAAGTTCAGTTACAAAGCTCATTGTTTATTATAATATCATGATTGCAGGAAATTTCTGACATACTACAATGAAAAAACACATAACATGTAAACAGTTGCTGCCAGCTGTCAGTCAGCTGTGTATGATGAGTGATTTAGTTTGAAACATCTGTTGGTTCAGTTTTAGAACCACATGTTATAAACAGCGCTTTTTAACTTGAATGTTGGCCGTCCGTCACTCATTCATCCCTGTTCTAGCAAATCATAGCTACAACAGGCTGTGGGGTCCCTGTAGCATTCCCACATATCTCCACCTCGCCAACAGTACTTGCATTCCGGCTAATGCAAATTCCCACTCATGCTGCGTGGGGTCAACTAACGGGAAGACAAAGGCTCCGGTGAGTCTGCATTCAGCACAATAAATAGCTCCACTGAAGCAGCGCCTTGCTGAGTAACATCGGCTTGTATCAGGACCAAGGACAGCACATAGCTTTGGCTTAGTGCGAACCTATTATCCGCCTGTTGCCAGCGATTCTCTGTGAATGTGCGATTTTTCAAATGGAGGACAAATGCAAGAACCTCTGCCGTCAAAAACAATAGCGGAGATGCCTCTTACGAGGCTTTTCAACAAACCTGAGGTCCATCATCTCACATAAAATCTTGCCTTCAGAGCCTTGTGTAAATCTAAATGTTTATTTAAGTGTTTGGCACCCTGCTCTTTTTGATTTTGAAATGAATATTTATGCCAATTTCAGTGAGTATAAAAAGACTATGGATGGCCTTTGATGTGAGCATAAAAGAGCAGTTAAGTAAAACAGGTAAAAGCTCATTAGAACTCCTCTACAGTGCCCTCTCTGCAGAAGGGGTGACAGACATCGCAGCATCTGTATGCAAGCTAGACTAACACCAGGGATGCTGACAAAGCTCACAAAGCTCCGTACTGAACACCACACCTTTTGTCGGTGCTGACAGATCAATGACACGTCTCATGCAGGAAAAAACTTCAGTACTGAGTGCCAACATCTAGAAATGTAAAGAAAGATTTTTATCTTAGTAAGGGGTTCATGTTTGTATGTGCCAGTAAATGGTCTCCTCCAGTCCACGCTCTGCCTGGAAATGACTAGCACATGTATGGGCAACTGTTGCCTTCCTGGGGAAATGGATTCATTTGAACTGAGCTCAGACAGTAACACAGACCTAAACAATTAACAAAACCATCACAGAGGGTCTGCCTGCATGGTGCATCTCTGTGTGCTTAAAATGCCAAACCTTTATGATTTACATGGTGGTGATGCTTCCAATGGAGTTATGCAGACTAGTTCCTAAAAAGGAACATGTGTTGCTGTTAAAACTGCTGAAGATAAGAAGTGATGCTTATGTGAAGCTGACCTGAATATGGAGCTTCCTTTAGCACTGAAAGTGCAATAGCATTTCCCCAGATCCAATCAGTGGGAGGCTGTGGGTACGTATTCATTAAGTATGCAACCTTTGTCTTTCCGTCTAATTTTGCAAGTTTAATTTATATCTGTGCAATCAACACTTTCTTTAAGGAATAGATTCTTAATTGCTTTCTTTTTTTCTCTTTTATAAAACTTTGATCCGTCAATACCAAAGAGAGGGTATATCTCTATATATATAAAACACCATTTAAAAAGTGTCTGTAATCTTAATGCTGCCAGTGGTAAATAATTATTTATAGTAGCAGCAAAATAAAGTCATGTTTCATGGCATGACAAATCCCAAACACAGGCAGGAGGCAGATAGAGTCAGATGAAAAACTGTTTTAACTAGTTTTTGAGAACCAAGCGTGAGTCACCAACAGTTACACAACGCCTGGTGAAAGCTTGGTAGCAGAGCTCGGTAGCAGAGCTTGCTGAGCTGCGCGCAATGTTCATTTTAATGCAAAAAGAGAACATCCATAAACTACACTTAATACAGAAAAGGAGATGGGAAATCCATGCAACAATGGTAGGTACAATGTTTTCATTTGCATATGTCCAGTATCCACGAGTTAAATGGAAACGAGTATTTATACAATACGTTTTATATAATTTTTATACGGTACATATAAAAATACGTAACGTATAAACAGTATTTGTATTTGCTTCGACCCGCCCACAGGTGACATTATGGTTCATGCAGAAGAACCAAGTTTTCTGCAGTGCCCGAGCTGAACCAGAGTTTGTCCTCTGGAACCTGTTTTCGTTGGTGAAAACACGTGTCACCTGTTTAAAATCACATTCGGGAACTGGAACGGGCTCCAAACTGCATTTGTGGGAAAAGGGTAAGAGAAACATGGAGCATAAGTGAACTTGGGAGCTCAGGAACCACAGGGGTCCAAACAGGAGTAACCAGCAGGAGTGACTGAAAACTGAAAGATTGAACACTAAGGAGATTTGACTGGAGGAGCCGGAATCAGGTAAGTCTTGATCACCAGAATGAATAACAGCTGTTTAACAGTAAACTAAATTTGGAATTTCCCAAAAATGTCATAACAGACAGAATGAGAGCTTAATAAATATAAGTCAAAGATTTGAAAAATATGTCAGCAAAGGACCCCTCGATCTTCTCAAATTTATAAATGTGATTCTGAAAAGAACAAACAGAGCATTCTGAATGATTACTTGAGATTATATGTTACTTGTTCGGATAATAAGCACTCACCATGAAACTATGAATGATTGTTTCTTGCCTAGATCAATGGCACCCTTAAATCTCTACTTGTTTCCTGGCAACAAGGCCAAAAAGTAAATCAAGCAGCTTTCAAGAAAATAAAACTGTTACTTTGCCTTTAACAAGAAATATCACAAGATATATGCAGTCACTTGCAGCAATGCATAACATCCACCTTACTTATGCTCAATATGATGCAGGCAAAAGAGCCACAAACAAGAGCAAAACTTGCCACCTCTACATTCGCCGCCCACTCTTGTTGAGTCAACTTGAAGACCCTGCTCTCGACTCAGTGTGCCCCACTTGTTAAGACTGAAGATTTATGAATCACCAGAACAAAGATCTTCAGCACCCTCTCACTGACCCTTTTCCTACAGCACCTGCAATTCTCTCCATCTTATCCCAGTGATCATTTCCTCGGGAGGTCAGCCACGCCTGGCTGTTGTACAGCGACAGGTCAGGCTGCATCCGTCAGAGTAATCTTTCGCTAGTCATCAGAATGTGTGTGTGTGTGTTTCTGCGCTCATGGGTATCTCTCTCCATGTATCGTCGCCCCACAATAACTAACAGAGGAGAGTCCACTGGTGAGATTGCGCCCGACTTAAGTGATTGGAGCGCGGGGACAAATGGATTAAAGGAGCGTTGAAGAAGGTGGCAGAAGGAGTCTCTCGTATATCTGGCAGAGCTCTTACAGTGCATTCAGTATGGTAAGAGAGCAAGAAGGCACTTCAGCCAACCTTACAGAGCTGATTAATGTGAAGAAGTGGGGATTAAGTGTGGCAGTGCAGTGATGACATATACACACACACTTACACCCACAAACATTTATACATGCTGCAGGGGAAACAGCTAAGGAGGTAATTACTCCAAAGTCACTGAGCTGAGAGTCACCGCTTACCCATAATTATCTATTCTTCTTGTTATAGTTTTTTGACTTTCACTTTGGTTATTATGTAGAGGCGATGTGTGATAGATGAGATGAGATTCAAGTCACACTTTTAGGGAAACGTTTTGGTTTTACAAATTAAGTAAAGATTTTACAAATCACAAACTGTGTGATCAATTTACAATAATTCAGTCCAGGCTCGATGAGTCCACATCATGCAGCTTTTATGCTTGTCCAATTCTGATTTCAAAAACAGCACTGAAATTACAGTTTTTTCATTTTCATAAAAAATATAAGCATTTCATCAATGTTTTCAAGAATATCTTAGCATTGTAGAATTTTACAGCTTTACCCAGGTTTGATCAATCAAACTATTTTAGACTTTTTTATTTTAGATGATCAAATGCAGCCCAGATTGAGTTAAAAACTGTAATTTAGGAATAATGGGTAACAAACTAAAAAGTGCCACTGTTCTCCAAAAAGTTTGGCATTCCACTCAGACTTGTGCAGATTTCACAACAGCCTCTTAGGGGGGAAACGTGGTGTTTCGAAACCTTTCTGCTTAGAGGAAACAAAGAGCAAAAAGTAATATCTACCTGTAACATCTACAAATGAATGCTCATTTGTGTCCTTTTGACTCCTGACCAATAAATTATCCATATGGGAAAACCAACAGATCTTCCATTTTTTAAAGCATCAATGATGTTTCTATTCTTTCTGCTTTTGATTTAATATGAAGTTTTCTTTAATTGTTGTGGCGTTATTGCTACACTTCGAATAAAAGTAATATTGTCTATTTCTCCGCTCACTGTCAGCGCAGGTCACAAAAATCTGAAGTGCAAGATGTAGCAGATAAATAGATAGTAAAGTAGACTGGGAGGTACAGTGTGAGTTAAGCCTTGTACTGTTTTACTGTACTGCTGTGCTTTATTAGAATTATGGAAATAAGGTTTAAAAAACTTTAAACAGCTCTTAAGCGCCGGTAGGAAACTACAACTTTAATTTTGAAGGCGGCTAACAGTTAGCCTGTAGAGTTACCCTAACTGTGCTTCCAAACCATTCTTGTTATGTCCCACAAAAAAGTATTTAAAAGTGATGAGCAGTGTTTCTTAGTCGGTTCTGTCAGTCATTCCGTGCTACTCGACAACTACTTTCAAACTAATTTCAAAATAAGAGCTAACAATCTTACAGGGTTCACCTTCATATCTGGGGGCTGATAATACTAGCTTATACTTTTCTCACCAGACAAAGTCAAATCCTCACCGCCACTGCATGCCCCTGCTTTAATTGTGAGATTTTTTTCTATCTTGTTACTCCTTGGGTTTCTGTGCAGTGGTCACCAGTTGCTTACAATGATATCCTCCCAGATTGACCATTTTAACAATATATGTGTTTATAGATCCTTGAAATATTAGAAATACATTTTTTACAACAATAACGATAAACTGCAGCTCTGATCATGTGAAGTGCTCTGAAGCTACATATCTCCAACATGTTTTTTATTTTCTATTTCAGGTCTAACCTTTCAACCTCATCTCATCTCTCCGTTCCCTGATCTGCCAATTACCTCCCTCCTTTCTGAATCTCTAAAGGACACTTGAGATTCCAACATGATACAGCAAATAAAAATACAGCTCTGGGCTTGTCTGTGATCATATGCTCCCACTCATTCTCTCTCAGTCTGTGGACCACATCAATGGGTCTTTGCAACCCGAAACATTTGGTGCCAAGTATGGTCATCTGTGACCACTCAAAGGAAGTAAAGGAAAGATGAGACACCCACTCGCTGTAAGGTGCACCCCGTTCTGTCAGCTACTGAACTACATGCTCTCATCCTCTGTGAATCCTTTTTCTCCCACTCTCCACCTCTGAGAAGGTAGTAGTTAACATGCAAAAAGTAAAGCACAAAGAATGACACAGAGGAATACCTCAGATAAAAACACAAAGCAAATATCCATGAGTGGCTTTCAGAAAAATATCCCTTTATTGTGGTTCACTGTTAATATTAGAGCAAAATGTTAGCACGTGATGGTGAGCTGGTCAAGTCCTGCTGCAGCAAAGCACTCCCTTATCATTACTCTTCCACCTCCATGCTACACGGATCGTATTGGGTTTTTCTCCAGGACTGCTGTATTCGGTTTACATCGAACACGTCCTGTTCTGGAATCAAGAGGGTTCAATCAGACTCAATGATTATTACTCCTGTTGGTCTTTGTCTTTTTATATCTGGCAAACTTGAGTCTGGCCTTTATGTTTTCCCTATTTTCTCCTTGCACACCTCCAGTGAAAGTTAAATATGTAGTCACTTTCTGATTGTACAGGCATGCAATGTCCCATGATGACATTTTGTGGTTTTTTTAGACTTTATTTAACATACTCCTGCCTGCTCTTGGAGTTGACTTGGTTGGAAAGCCAGACTTGGTTATGTTTACAGTTGCTTTAAATGTCTTCCTCCTGTAGACTATTTCCTGTACCATGGAATGGCAGATTTCAAATTCTAGCAGCTTATGTGTCATAAGCTGCTAGAACCTTTATTTTGAAGGCCTGAGCCAGCTCTTTGGATCTCACCATGGTCTTCACACTCACTTCAACAATCAGGAGCACACCAGAAAAAATATCTGAGGTTCAATCAAGACAGATTTCTTTCAAAATGCTGACTAATTTTGCTCTCCCCATGTGAACCCGATGTGATTTATCTGTGTGTGATTTTAGCTTTCATAGTGTCCTAACTTTTCCACCTATATGTTATCCTGTTGACATAAGTATAACAACAGATTTAGCATCATTCCGTAGAGGATTGAAAGATCCTCCATCTACCGCTTTGATTCCTCCACCCTCACTCCACTTTTTGTCTCTGATAGATGCAGCAGCCTGAAGCTGCTCCATCGCAGCTGCCACAAAGTGCTCCTTCCTCTGAAAAGGCATGAGGCTGTTCAGGGTTTTGACAAAGGAGGAGATAGCAAGTGCTTGTAAATAAATCTGTGCTGTTCCACCGTTACGCAGAGCCCAGCATCCCCTGGCCGTGATGAGGCAACGAGATTTGTGCCACGTCCTGTGTCACAGCCTCGTCGTAGGATTTATAGTGGGCTTCCATAATGCACTTTCCCCCAACAAAGAGGGGGCATAACTCTACCTATTTTTGTTACACCCCTCTTTTTTATTTGCAAATGGGAACCTCTACTGCGCTGTTGGCTTGCTTTATCTCTCCCGCACACACTCACAATAGCGCCGCCTTACACACCATAAGAAATGTACAAAAGCTGCATACAGAGAGGTTTTAAATTCAAAGCCTGCCTCAATCCATCCTAGAACTTTTCCTGGGGGATGTCAGAGTCACAGTCTCATGCTACCAACATGCCTGGAAATAATATCCTAACTGTTCCTATCGGCTGTTCTCCTGTTCATCAGGACGCTTCGCATTGTGTCTGGGCAGAGAAAATTGGTTTAGAATAAAACTATTTAAAAATTATTTTTTTCACTATGTTTTGCTTTGTTTGTGATGCTTAACTGCCTGAATGTTAACGGGCCATTGAGACTAATGGTACTGAGCAAAATGAGATTATTCAATTTTATCAGTGTTTCTCTTTCATCTTCTCTAACTAAAATGCATAAAATATGTCCGCATAGTCCTGAATGTGCTAAATTGTCAACGTTATCCCTGATGCTAAATATAAAGCTCAGCTAATGCTAAGATGATAACCTTCATTAGTTCTGCTGTGTTTACTGCACAGCTCATTCTGTATGCACTCATACACACTAATATTTGTATTAATGGTACTTACAGTTACATTTTACATTCCTGATAATCAGGTGGTGCCCTGACTTGGTCATTTTGATAAAACTGTTATTAAATTGCCTTTGGCACGTAGAAATAGTTATTCATAGCCAAAACAAACTATTGCTGCACAACTGTGTGTCCATCTGAAAAAATTTAAGCAGCAAAAAAAAAGTCTTACTAACAAAGAGTCTCATGGCAGGAAGCTGAATTTAAAAACACTGTGCTGGTAATGAGCTATCTAAATTAAGAGTTCATATTGCTTGGAATTACTAAAAAGCAAGATTCTGGGCAGCACCGTTAGGAGGAAAAAAAGACAAGAAAAAACACTTTACGGCACTTTCTGCTTCATTGCCAGATGAGTCTCCCTGTCGCGCGGCGACACGCTCGGTCGCGGGGAAATCGTTTGAGCCGCAGCATGAATCTGTGAAGGCAATAATTCCTTTGTAAACGACATCACCTCCTCGCCCATTTCTGCATACTTGGCGGCTGTCACCATGTTGGATGCACTCTATCACTCACACACACCCTCACACGGAGGGATCTTAAAGCTTCAAGCTCTCATTACTGACAACATGTATCTAGACACACACATGAAGGCTGCGTGTGTGTAGCAGCCGGGGGGGACTCCACGGTGACGGTGATTAAAGCAACGTTCACATCCGCTCTGCGCTTTCCTGGAATGAGACGGTGGCTAAACAGGAGTGGCGGCGCTTCAAAGTTATCTGGAAAACAGCTTTGCTTATTGGCACCACACAGTCAGATTTCTCTCCTGCACATGACACAAATGTTCTATTTCAGTCCTTATTTAAAAGAACTGAGATCCAGAAACTGTGTCAGAGGGAAGAAATGGGAAATAACTTGTTTCTGTCAGCTGTAACGGGACTGGAGGAAGATTGCGAGAGCCAGCTTAGCCACAGATAGACAGTTTTGAGACAACAGATTTTTTTAACTGCTCTGTACAGGGGCCCCAGGGAATCAATTAGAACCATGGCGCGCCTGGTTTTTCCACCTTTATTGGCTCGGGAGTAATTTGTTTACTTCACAGTCAAGCGCTGGATGGAAAACATAATAAATCCTTTTCCAATGCGAACCGTTCTGCTTAGACAGCAGCCGGTGAGAGGTTCTCATTGTTTGGTAACCTTGAGTAACAGTACCACTTTTTCATGGTCTTGCTGAATTTAGACATAAGCCAACTAAATGTTCTTATTGTACAGAATATTATACCTTTCCGCTGTTCTGCTCAAGTACTTTAGGATGATATTAGCTGGTTAATTAGTCAGGCTATCTGCTCTGTTAGCGAGGCTGCAGTCAGTTCCTTGATGCTCATAGCTTGCCGACTTACCAGCACTCTTCATCAACTGATGCTAGTTTCTATGAAAGTGGCGGAGCATGCTAATGCTCGCAATAACGTTCGTCTCTTATTATTGATTGTTAGACTTGTAGGAAATATGCAAAGTCTCAACTGTCAAGCATTTTGGTTTCTTTCCTGCACAATTTAAGAGGTTTCATGATATCACTGTATTTACACATAAAATGTACAATCTAATGTTTTTATTTAAAACAACAATTATTCTTACTGCTGCTGGTATAATATAACCTTCGCCACCATTCTGAAAGCCCTGCCTGAGAGCCTGAGAGCAGGACAACTTGTGGACTGTTTCTAAAAACAATGCAAGACTGTTGATTCAAGGAAAGCATCCTAACAGGATCACTACTCTTTTAATGGATATTGTTACCCTACTTTAATCCTTGTTTTGTGTTCCTTTAATCTGTTTATGTAGTACTTTGATATATGCTTCAAATGCAAAGCCCTATAAACAAAATTATTGTTATTGTTGTTATTATTATTAACATCCAATATAAATTACCTGTTTTCAATTATTCCTTTTTGCTGTTCTGCTCTTTATAGAGTAACTCAAGTATAATAGGCTATATTATAATATTAGCTGGTTAATTAGTCGGGGTATCTGTGAGCTTGTATTCAGCCTAAGTGATACTCTACTAAAGCATCATAGGTTCTTTGGTATCTTTTAGGTCAGGAAAAACTGTAGTAGCCTTCTTTTCAGCCAGCTGTTTGGCAGTATGCAACAGCTGCATTACTCTATGCTTCATACTACTGGAATAATTACTGGAATTATTTCAGTACTCTCTCTGCCCTCTTTTTAAAAGGAATTTAACTGGTAGGAGCAGTATGATAGAAAATGCTAGCTGTTTTATTGCAGTGGGGTTTTGAAACTGTGGTATAACTCGACATCGATAACTGGCCCATGCCTCATTCTGCAAATCCAGGCCAAGCTGTTTCCAAAATGTTATCTGGGTAACTCCATACATTTCCTAACAGGCAGCAGTCATCCTATGCATCAAGTTTTCCCTGGGCACAGCACAATATAGTCATCCTGTTGGGTGTCAGCAAGTACAAGTGGGGCAAAACTCTGACCTCTGGGCCAGGTCACACAGCCTGCAGCCGCTCTATTACCATATGTTTTCCCTCCACACGCAGACAATAAAACCCTTCCAGCTGCAACCGGCTGAGCAGCGGGGAGGATCGTTGCTGTGTCAGGAAGGATGAACAGCTTATTGCAGTTCCTGTCTGCCAGTAGAAACTGACAGGTGTCACCTTGTTATTTCACGGCAGAAGAAGACACCGTATGGGGTCCAAGGGGAGTTGATTAACACAAACTTGTTGCCACGTGTACCAGCTTTACCCACGACACACGCCACTCTCGCTGGAGAATTGAGAACTGAGCAGCAGGAGGGGGGGACTAAAATTAGTTCAGCAAGTGAAGCAAGAAAGTACCAACAGTTAAGCTCACAGTTGTGACATTTGGATGTTGTTATCTTCCTGTATGGCTGAGGCTTCAGAGGGGCTACTTTTCCCATGTTTTGACATTTGTTTGAGCTAATTCCGGCTGTAAATGGGATTAGTCGGATGTTTAATAATTCATGTCATATCAAAGTTTAAGCCCAGCTACTACACAGCAAGAAAGAATCGGGAAGTTCATTCTGTGCCTGTTACAGATATTCTGACCTGCATTCCTGTTTTAAGGTTTTAAGAGAGATTTCCTTATGTTTCCTCATCTTGACTGTCCTGACAAGTAGAGATCTAATATTTACTAAAGCTCATCACATGTACACCAGCACCCCAGATAATATTCCAAAAACTTCCGATCAGCATTTTTTATTAAAACTTGATTTACACATCCTCTTCTGTCCTCCTGCATAACTCCATCCATCAGTCACAAACAACTAGGAAGCCCTGCAGGCAGGCACTACTGAGCTGAATAACACAACGTTTCTCCCACATTCAGCCCTTACTTAGAGAAATGTGAGCTGTAAATGTATCAAAGATAGCAGACCTGGACCAAAACAGGTCACCTTGTTAAGAAGCACAGACAAGCTGCAGGAGATAAAGCAAACACCTTGAAATGCCATTGGTGATCAGTGATAGTGCAGAGATGTTATCAAGAATCGGGGAGTAATCAGCGCGATCAGCAAGGAGTTATCTGTGTCAGAGGGACATTTTTATTTCTCCACATATCCACACCAACAGCTGCTGAGCCCGGAGCAGGCTGCCCTTCACCTACCGTACCTTTGGTGTGAGCGGAGCTCAGCCCCGCAGCCAGCACTGCCAACACGCAGCCTATCCTCAGCATCTTCTCGGTGGGAGATTCAGCAACTGCTGAACGGAGAAGGACCACAGCGACCTCTTTCCTCCTCCTCCTCCTCCTCCTCCTCCTTATCCTTCTTCTTCTTCCTCTGTCTCACTCCTCTCTTCTTCTTTCCTTCTTGTCACCCTTTCTTTCTAATTTAATGAGCGGTTCTCTCCTCTCGCTTCACGCAGTGTGGAAACAGTTTACTGTTAAATTTGGGACAAGACGAGCGGCGTGGAGTAGTAGAGGGACAGAAAAAAAACGCCGGGTATTCGGAGCAGCAGCCCGACCCTGACGCGCTTCTCTCGCTGCTTTGAGAGGCGGCAGGTGAGGTGGACTGAGCTGAGCTGAGACGGGACCAGAGAGCGGCGCACCCTGGGTCCACACCGAGCGACGTCACAGGGAGGAGAGGTGGATTCTGTCACTTTGTTTTACCCCACTCCACTCCCGCTCTCGCATCCTGCCTCCTCCCATTCCTGCTCTGTAGAGCATCCCAACCCACTCCAGAGATTGGACCGTTTTCCATGCACCAACGTAAAACAGCCGTCTCAGATAAAAGGGACATGAGTAGATCCGGTGTATTCTAAAAAAAAAAAAACATTCCCGGGCTCTCCTTCAAATAGCCCCCCACCCCCGGATATGTACCAATGGTGCATTTATGTCTTCCCATCTCACATTAAAACACCCATAACACCTACAGTATTTATGAACATTTTTAAAAAACAAAGCAGATAACTGGGGCCGTGTTAAAGTAGACTGAGACTTGAAATCATAAGCGACCCAAGGCATAAGCGAACTAAGCTGCAGCTTGTACAAAAATCTTTTCAGCACTTAATTGATTATTTAATCTGCAGTGTTGTGAAAAGGTTTTGGCTCCTTGATTTCGTCAGTTTTCTCTTTATTTTCAAATGTAAATGTTTTAGATCATTGAAAAAATTCTACTATCAGTTGCCAGAGTAAATAGCAAAAGCAGTTTTCCAATGATGACTTCCTCGTTTAAGGAAAAAAAGCTATCCAAACCAACTGGCCCTATGTCATAGAAACTGGGATTAACTACACTTTTCAGAAAGCGGAGTTTAATTTAAGGAAGATATAACCGCCCTCTAAATCATAACTGATTGTGCCATCCTTGCAGGAAACAACTGCCATGAAGCAAATACCATACCAGACAACCAGTATTTTCCATTGCTGTGGAGGAATTTGATCTAACAGGATGCAAGCCTTCCAGAAAGTTATATTTTTGTCTTGTTATTTCAAAGAATATCTTCTCAAAAGTGTTGGGAATCATCAAGATGTTTTTGAGCTTATGCAAAATGGACTTTTGTGTTCTATTTAGTCAGAAGTCACCTGTGAGCATTCACCACAGTTCTGTATTATAGTGCCAGGTTGGTTTGCAGCCTTGTTCCCTTTATAAATAAAATCATCTCTTATAATTTGCATTTTGTATTTACTCAGGTTATCAACTCAGGTTGTCTGAAAGTAAAATCTGTTGGATGAGCTGAAACATTTAAGTGTGACAGAAAAACTGAAGAAATCTGTGAGGGGCAAAGTCTTTTTCATAGCAATTCTTGTACATGAGAGTTCTGTTTCACAGCACTGTAGATGGTTTGCGCCAGACATGCGTTGACATAAAGCCTGAATCTTAGAAAGCAAAGTAGCTTGTTCTGGTAACATTTTATAGGTATCTGAAACCAAAAATTTAACTACAATTAGTTGGATCATTCATATTTTGTCAGTCAGTCATTTTCTACCGCTTATTCCATAGTGGGTCGCGGGGAAGCTGGTGCCTATCTCCAGCAGTCTATGGGCATGAGGCGGGGTACACCCTGGACAGGTCACCAGTCCCTCGCAGGGCAACACACATACAACCATGCACACACTCATTCACACACCTAAGGGCAATTTAGAGTGACCAATTAACCTAACAGGCATGTCTTTGGACTGTGGGAGGAAGCTGGAGTACCCGGTGAGAACCCACGCATACACAGGGAGAACATGCAAACTCCATGCGGAAAGACCCCCGGCCGGGAATCGAACCCAGGACCTTCTTGCTGCAAGGCAACAGTGCTACCAACTGCGCCACCGTGCAGCCCTTCATATTTTGTAAATGTGAGAAAATTACCTCATTAAATTCCCTTGTAACTAAAGCCTTCCAGCAATCAAGCAGAATCTAAAGAACAATACTGTCATCTGAGAAGTTGGATGTCAAATGTATGAAGTAGAACAAAATGAAAAAAACTCAAGTGCAAAATGTATCAACGGGGTAGATGTAGTTTCTGGTAAGTCCAACCTGCCTTGCCAGAACTCATCCATGACCAACAACAAATTCCACTTGACCAGTTTAAATTAAATACAAATAAATGCTTCTGTGCTTGTTCCATCCTGGGGAAGCTATTTACTACGCTTACATTACACTTACATACATTTTAAATGTTATTGCAACTTTCAGAAACATGTAATCAAATTAAAAAGCCCCAAAGGGACATAGCTTATGCCTGGAAAACATTACAATATTGTTTACCAAGATTCAGAAAAAAAGTCCTTATTTTATTCATGTGTTTTGTCCATACGGTGTGTGTTTGGTGTGTGTGTGCAAGCTGGTGCCGGGCAGTGGGATTAATAATAACTTTTTCAATTTTCCTGAGGAGCCTATCTCAAAGGAACTTTTCTTTTTTCCCCTATGGATTATCTTTACTGGTTTAGAATTATTCTGGGAGACAGAGAAAAATATTGCCGCTCTTATCTCGGCGGAGAAGAGTAAAAAAATAGCAAAAACACATGACAATGCAGAGATTCGATTTACACGAATCACGGATGAAATTTAATTTGGTCTGTCTTTTTCCTGGCAAATGATTTAGGTGAGATACAATTGCCGGAAAGGCTTCCTCAGGCTAATATAATCAAGAGGTGATTGAAAAAAAGAAGGGTTTTGGATCTGAAAGTTGGGTTTCGAGACCTTCAGGAACTTCAGAAATGTATATTCTTCAAGTTCATGAGAGACATTCAAATGTTACCTATCTAAAGTCAGCTAAAGTACTTTGGTCCAGTTTTTTACATTTAGAGTGATTTAGCTTGTTAGAACAGATACAATAGGCAAATGTTAAATAAATGGCTTCCTGCAAGGGTGCCCTTCTATCAGGGGGTGGCACATGTGCTTGAAACAAGAACAAGTGTTGCCTAGTTGCATTTCTACTCAACAGAGATTAGGTATCCCCCTCAATTGTGCTTAGTTTAAAGATTATTTTAAGAAAAGGTAGCCAATCAACATTGATGACATTGAAGTTTTGTAATAAACCATTCATCTAAAGAACTTAAAGGGGAGATGTCATGCTAAATCCACTTCATAGCCTTGAAACACATTTTGTTGTGTACTTAGAGTCTGTAGCAGTGCAGAGAAGTTAAATTTAGTCTCTCCAGGTGCCGTCTTTATACCCTGTTTGGGTGATATTTTTCAATTCTTCCAGTTTTTTCTTTTCTGTTATGTTTTTTAAACCGTTACTTCACAGTATTTGCTGCGGAACAACTAAATAAGGTCATTGACTTCCAGCTGACCAATTTCACATATCCGCTATTCTTATTTCTCTCTGGGATGTTTTAGTCCACGCTCAAGTATGCCGAAGCTGCAAGTAGATAAGCCTAAATGTTTGGTTGTTGGAAATGTTTTAACCCACACAATTCATTACACCGTCCCAGAGCATCAGAACCTTTTCGAAGTGCCTGGTTACATTTTATTTTCCATTGAAATCTACCAACATCAGTGGGGAAATTCCTATTTCTATGAGTGCTTCAGCAAACTTTCAGCAGTATCATGAAGGATTTGCTGAGAGACTTCATCTGATTAAGGGGTCAGTTCCTTTTGTCTACGGAAACAGCAAAGCGGTAAGCTGCAAATAATGCTAAAATGACCACAAACTTTATTTTAGACATGAAATAATTGTGTGTCTTGGCCATTGTTTTGTTTGCCTTCTACTTATGTTAGTGCTGTGTGCTCACTTTTGGCTCCTTGAGAACATAATATAAATAGTATTATTACATAAACAGTTTTGCATTGTTTTTTCTGTTTTTGTCTTGTTTCGGTTTCTGCCGCTAGATAATTGTATCTCTATTAACAAACTACAGAAATGGCCAAAAGGTTTAAAGTGGAACACTCCTTGACCTGGAGGTGCCGGGTGTGAAGTGCCTCAGTAGCATTTAAAGAGACGGCACCAAAACGAGTTGCTCTCAGGCACCCCTTTAGGACTGGGGTAAAAGAGGAGCCTGTGGAGCTACAATAACAAGGAGTTCAGACCATAGCATTGCGGTCCTACTCTATATAAACCACAACTGAATGATTTAAGTGTGAAAAGGAAGGATTTAAAAGCATTACATGTCCCCTTTAAACTGGTCAAACCTGAACTATATTTGACATAGATTTACTTTAAAACACAGTTGTCATGTTGTCACCTGACCCACAAGCACAAATACTCTCAGGAGACCAGAAGAAAGTTTTAAACAGTTTATGAGGAAACAAAGATATAGAATGTTTAGGAGATCTTGATACGGGCAGGTTTTCTGGGAACACAGGTCAGTGAAATCACTAGGGAGGAGAGGAAGAGGTGAGCAGGGGAAAGGATGGTAAGGAAATGGAGAAGGCTTACTGGTTGTTGTTGGAGTTGAACGCCAGGGAGAATGAGTGGTAATCCGGAGGGAGAGGTCCGTGTGGTGGCTTGTAGCTGGTTGATGGAGAGCAGTGGTGCAGTGAGCAGTGGAGGTGGAGATGAAAGCATCAGAGGGCGGACAGGTTGTACTGAGGCAGTAGGTGATGAGGAGCCTTGGGGTTGCCAGCCGTGGAATGAAGACCTAAAGATCCTAGTTTGTTGTAGGCGTCTTGTGATGAGAGATCCAGGAGCACACAGAAGAAGAAGTTGGTCTGCCCAGAGGTTTGCCTTAAACAAAGAGAAGCACAAAGATTCCTACCATAGGAAAACAACACAGAGAGAATCATGAGACTGCAGAGGGCTTCAGGTTTACCACATGTGGTAACACTCAAGTGAAGAAGGACTGGCAGCCAGCTCCTCATATACTTCTTTTTTTTCCAAATATATTTTATTAGGTTTTTCATTTTCAGAACAAAACAAAACACAAACATAGCTCAGCTATGCTCAAAAAAGAGCAGAATACAAAGAGACACCACAGTCAGCATCAGCCACATTGTCTACCAACACATGGTTTAATAACAGCATCATCTATAATGATGGAAACCCAGTATTCAATGTCCAACAAACCAACAAACCAGGAATAAAGTCTGGATTATTCGTCATTGGACTGAGTGGATGTTTTCCCAGCTCTTCCCTCAATGCGCTGTACCAGCCTCCAGGCCCTAATTGTATTAATCGATATTGGATTGCACAAGCATTTTTAACTGTTCTTATGTCTTCTAAAAGGAGCAGGTTTAAAAGAGGACATATACACCGTCAGGCTTCTAAATCCAACCAGACTGCAGAAGAGGAATTTAAACCACCCCAGTCTCTCACTTATACCTAAAGCGAACTCAGCTGATATTTTCTAAGGTCCAGGAGGTCCAATCCTCCCATGTGACCGGGGAACTGTAAAGTTGATATTTTGCCCATTTTTTCCTCCATATAAAAGAGCTAAACCAGCTCTTTATTTCTTGGATTTGCTTATGGGTGAACAGACTCTGACTTTGAAAAGTAAATTTTGTAGCCAGAAAACAAACTGAACTGGTCAATAATCCTAATGGGATGGCTTAATAACACATTTGCATTAGATACAAAAAAGGAGAACATCATCGGCATACAGAGAGATTTTATGAGACATTTGTCTAGTACTAATCCCAGTAGCATCAGTATCACAACGAATAGCCTCAGCCAATGGTTCAATAGCCAGTGTAAATAACAAGGGTGAGAGAGACCACCCCTGTCGGCACCCTCTCCCAACCTCAAAGTTCTTGGATCTTAGCCCATTTGTAACGACTGTTGCTAGGGGACAATAATACAGAACTTTGATCCACTTAATAAAGGAGGAGCCCCTGCCAAACTGTCTCAGAGTGTTGTGCAGGTAACACCACTCTTCACAGTTGAACGCTTTCTCCGCATGCAGGAAGACCACCATGCCATTCAACATGTGCTGTCGGCACCACTGAATCACATTCAAAGCACATCTGACTATGTTACAATAATTGTGACCTTTAATAAAACCTGTTTGGACTGCTCCTATTAAATGGGGTAAAATGTTTCCCAGGAATTTTCCCTGAATTTTCAAAGTATTTTAAGGTTAGAGCTAAGTAGGAGAATTGGTCTGTGTGAGCTGCAGTTTTCTGGACATTTTGCTTTCTTAAGTATCAAAGATATGCTTGCTTCCTAAGTGAAGGAGGGGGGAAGACCAGTACTAAAATAATTGTTCACCATATCTATAAAGTGTTTTGTCAGAAGATCCTTAAACTCTTTATAAAACATACTCCTAAGACTGTCAGGGCCTGCTGTTTCCCCTGTCTGAAGTGATTTAATAGCTTTTTGTACCTCAAATTCAGATATTTCAGCATTTGAACTAGCCTTATCATCATCTAATAGGTTAGGAAAGTAGATTTTGGAAAAGAACACCTCCATTAATGATTGAGCATCGTTGCTTAGCTCAGATGTATTTAAGGTCTTATAAATTTCCAAAAAAGCAGTATTTATTACATCAGGCCTACTGAAGTGGGAACCTTTAATGTCAGATGTCAGAGATGGAAGTATTTGTTCAGGAAGTCATTTGTGTTTTTGTCAAGTAAGATAAATATTCACCCAGCTTATCTCCATGTTCGAACAGCTTTTGTTTTTGAATTAAACTTTATCTAGGGCATGCTGTGTCAGAAGAGTGTTAAGTGAGCATCGAATGGCGTTAAGAACTTTTAACTTGGATGGTGGGGGAGTTTTAATGTAAACTTTTTCTGATAGGCTTAGCCTTTTTTCAAATATAACATGTTGTTCTGCAGCTTTACATTTTTTACTAGATGTATATGAGATTATTAAGCCTCTACTGTAGGCCTTAGCAGTGTCCCAGAGCAGTGATGGGTTACTTGCTGTAGGTAAGTTAACATTAAGGAAATGATTAAATTCTGTTGTGAAGTATTTCACAAAACCATAATCTTTAAGAATAAAGCGGTTTAACCTCCAATATTTAATCTGATCCCTGGCGTTTTTATTTGTTATAACGTCCAGATAAACTGCTGCATAGTCAGATACAACAATCTGCCCAAGTTTGCAAGTAAATACCTGTTTTAGCATTTATTTAAGAATGATTTATGTAATTGGGAAAAAAATGTTGTCCCTACTAGACGGGTGGAGGGCTCCCCAAACATCCACCAAACCCGCCTCCTCAATGAGAGCAGAGATCTGCTTAGTTTGTTTAGGATCTGAAAGACAGCCAGTAGGGAGTCAGTCAGTGGGTTCATTAAACACTTAAGGTCACCTCCTAATATACTTCTTTTTATTTACAGTACTTAACAGATACTTGATTTCTAAAACCATTGTAACGTGAATTCAACATTGTGTATCATGCGTGTCTGTAAACATATTAATTAACAGTGGCGTCCCCTTTTATTGCCACCCCTGGTAAAGATGTTTAAAAGCCTTTGATTGAAATGGCAGGAATCAAAACTGAGAAAATGTATTATTAATTGTTGTTCTCACTGTAGATAATCGGAATTTTAGGTGTGTAGCTATTCTGCTGTAGCCACTTCATGACTCGTAAATATCAACATACATTTGCCTCAATTGAACGTGATGTGCTCTTTTTTTTCTCTTTTTAAAGAGTGCCTTAAAGAAATTGGTCTCTGCGCCACATCATATTTATACTCCAGGGATATCAACTAAAATTAAAATAAACTATATACTAAAAAATGCTTTTGATACTTTTTTGTTAAAAGAATCGTTAGAGGTATTCTGTGAAGAACAACTTTCTTTAACTTCTGCTTTTTTTTTTTAAAGAAAAATGTACTAAGATGAAATTATACAGTAAACAGAAGAGCAGAAGGAGGAGCTATCACTGGGTCACATCCATGTCAGTACAGCTCCTGCTACTACCTAAACCAAATACTTGGTTTATCAGCTTTATCAGGCAAAATATTTGTATTTTTTTCCTCAAGGCTATTTTCCAAATGACAACCAGCTGCAAATGGCCGATTTAGTTTGAATCCTGTTTCTGCTCTCCAGTTTTTGATGCTTTTTTTATTATTGACACACATTACCTTACCTTATCGTGAGTTGTAAGCCCTAACAATAATGTCCAAAAGAGAGTTTCTCCCATGTAATGTATGTTTGTGTCTAATCAAACCAGGTCTTTTTAACTCTTGTGTTTCTTACATGACTGACAACCATCTGCTGTGTGGGTTGCTAAACATTCACGGAAACATAGAGCAGGGATGAAAATATTTGATTAAAATTCATGGCACAAAGGTTTTGTGATAAATATTCAATGTGTGTGCTGTCAGTTTAGTTGCCCTGTGAAGAAATAAAACCAATAAAAACCTTTAAAAGACATTTATTTTGGTGTGAAAGCTTGCAGAAGCCTAGATCATTTAAGGCTCCACATAACAAACCTTAAAATGACAGCAGCCACAAAACCCTGCAACACAGAGAGAGGAATGCTGATTATAAATTCAAGTTGATGTGATGCTTTTGTTTTGTATTGATTTCTGCTCTTTTAGCTGAATCTCAGGGCTGCTGTGGGCTCACTTCACGTCCATTGATGATGCACTGCAGCAGAGCACAACGGGTGCTAATGAGTTGCCCCAACTGCCACAGGGTGACATTCAGCATGCTGGTACGTATAGAAGCTCTGTTGCTAGGCAGACTCACTCAGCATTAGGAGGATTTTGAGGCACTCAAAAATGTGTATTAGTTACACTGTAATACACACTCTGAGTGTGTAGCACTGAACACAGAAGGTCACTGCTTCAGTGCTGTGCAAAAGCATTCAAACTTGAATTTTTCCCCATTTTTTCCACGTTACATCCACAAATTCCAATTGGGATTTTATGGGATGGACCAACACAAAGTAGTGCATACTTGTGAAGTTAAAGCAAAATGATACATGGCTTTTTAAAAATGTACAAAACCCAGGGTTCATTACCACTCTGACACACCTGAAATAATTCAGTGCAACCTGTTGACCTTAGAGGACACCTATTGGTAAGGAGAGTAAACAGAAAGAACAAACAACCTCATGAACACAGCAGACATTTGTGATATAAAGTTGTGGTCATATTTAAAGCAGAGTTATACAACAATATTACAAGCTTTCATATCATGGAGAGTTTTTCAGTTCATCATCTAAAACTGGAAAAGTATGGAACAAATGCAAACCTAAAAGGAAATGGCCAAATTTACTAAACTGGCAGGCTGGTCAAGGGGAATTTTAATCAGAAGCAGCCAAGTTGCCCCAGGTTACTCTTGAGGAGCTTCAGAGATCCACCGCTCAGATGGGAGAATCTGAGGACAGTACAAATATTAGATGTGCTCTTTGGCCTTCATGGAACAGTGGCGAGAAGAAAACCACTGTCAAAAATCAATAGAAGACTTGTTTGCATCTTGTTTCAAGTCAAGATGTGGAAGAAGGTGATGTGATCCGACTCGTACTTGTACTCGTCGTCTTCCGCTTATCCGGAACCGGGTCGCAGGGGCAGCAGACTCAGCAGAGACACCCAGACGTCCCTCTCCCCAGACACCTCCTCCAGCTCCTCCGGGGGGAGCCCAAGGCGTTCCCAGGCCAGCCGAGAGACATAGTCCCTCCAGCGTGTCCTGGGCCGTCCCCTGGGTCTCCTCCCGGTGGGACGTGCCTGGAACACCTCCCGAGGAAGGCATCCAGGAGGCATCCGGTATAGATGCCCGATCCACCTCAACTGGCTCCTCTCGATGTGGAGGAGCAGCGGCTCTACTCCGAGCCCCTCCCGAATGGCCGAGCTCCTCACCCTATCTCTAAGGGAGTGCCCGGCCACCCTACGGAGGAAGCTCATTTCAGCCGCTTGTATCCGGGATCTCGTTCTTTCGGTCATGACAAAAAGTTCATGGCCATAGGTGAGGGTAGGAACGTAGACCGACCGGTAAATCAAGAGCTCAAGAATCTTTCATGAGGACCACTAAATCGAGGCACGTGACGTCGCCCGGTACGGCGGAGCTGGGGTCCCACCCTGGAGCCAGGCCTGGGGTCGGGACTCGTCGGAGAGCGCCTGGTGGCCGGGTTGCTCCTCGCGGGACCCGCCGGGCCAAGCCCGAACGAGAGACGCAAGGCCATCCCCCAGTGGGCCCACCACCTGCAGGGGAACCGTGAGGGACCGGTGCAAAGAGGATTGGGTGGCGGACGAAGGTGGAGACCTCAGCGGCCCAATCCCCGGATGCTTAGGCTGGCTCTAGGGACGTGATGTGATCAGATGAGATCAAAATTAAACTTCTTGGCCAACAAGCAAAATGAATGTGTGGCAGACAACTAATGCTGCTCTTGAGCACAACATCCCCATTGTAAAGCATAGTGGTGGCTGGATCATAATGTGGGGATGCTTTTGTTTATCAGGAACAGGGAGGCTTGAGTTGATAGGAAGATGGAGGGAGCTAAAAACTGGGCAATCCTAGAAGAAAACCTGTATGAGGCCGCAAAAGACTGGAGACTGAAGCAGAGCTTCATCTTCCAGCAAGACTGTGACCCTAAACATGCAGCCAAAGCTGCAATGGATGGGCTAAGATCAAAGCATACCTTAGAGTGGCTCAGTCAAAGTCCAGAACAAAAGCAATATTTGAATACCGCTGTTTACAGATGTTCTTCATCAAGTCTGACTACAATTCAGTTAAGAAAGATGGGGAAAATATTCAGTCCCCAGAGGGGTTGAGAGTTTACCCAAAAAACTTGCAGCTGTAATTGCAGCAAAAGGTGGCTCTACAATGTATTGATTCAGGAGACTGTATATAACGCATGCTTTTCAGATGTGTGTACATTAAAATATTTTAAAAAACAAGTATAATTTTCCTATAAATATGCACTAATGTGTGTTAGTCTCTAACATAAAATCCTTATAAAATACATTAATGTTTGTAGTTGTAATGTGACCAAATAAGAAAAGGTTCATTGGGTGTGATTACTTTTGCAAGGCAATGTATCCGTTCATTTCTCCCTGTTGTGTTCCCTGCAAAGTTGCATAGAAACGGCATGAAGAAAACACAGTTTAAAGTCCATTTTCACTTCTATGGAGGACCCACTCAGAAATGCCGTCCCACGAACGCTCAGCTTTTTTTCCCTAGCAGTCTAGTTGGAGATCCCTCTGTGCACAGCAAGTGTGACAGATAGAAAAGCACACTCATGCATCTTAATTTGATCATTTGCTGAACACATGGAGGGAACAGAAACTCCATCTTCTTCATTGCTGAACCTAATGGTCCATTGTGCAGCTATTTGGAACATAATCATAGAGAGAAGCAAACTCCCTTATTGTATATATGCAGCTTTTTATGAGTCAATCTGAAGTGGTAGTTAAACTAAAATAAGTATTTCATTTTTTTTCTTACTCTGCAGTGAATACATTTAAACTTGATGTTGCAGACCAACCAAGCCAGACGGCTCCTGGATCATGTTGTTGTCATTTTGTTTCCTGTCGCTATCACCCCCCACCCCCAAAACCCCATTTTCCCATCTTGTGCCTCTGGGCAATCTTGCAATGCCTTCCTCCTTCTCTTATCTGTCTCTCAACTCCTAGGTCATTTTGTCCCAAGCAATCACCCTCGCATGTTACTATTTGTCCCATCTTTCATCCCGTATCTCATCCCGCACCCTGCCCTTGTTTCCCCTGATGCCTCCTCCCCAGCTCTATACATGGTCTAATCACTCCACTGTCACCACATTCAGATCTCTCTATCCGCCCGTCAGTGCCCTTGCTCTCCAGTTAGTGTGTGTGACCGAGTGCAGTGCCTCAGCATACTCCCCCTGACAGCTGGCTGGAGCTGGAGCAGCAGCAGGAGCAGGAGGAGGAGGAGGAGGTGAGAGGGAAGGATGAGAAGAGGAAGAGAAAGGCAGGGAGATGGAGCATCATCCCCCTGGCAGCCCCCCTCCCCCCACCTCTCCAACCCTAGGCTCTCTCTGAGGAAGTGTCGGTGGTGCTGCTTTGATGCCGCCTACATCATGCAGAGTTCTGGTGCTGTGAGAATGCCTCCTGGCCTGCTTTGCCTCGCTTTACTGGCAGGAACTGGGCCCCCAGTTGTCATCTCCTCAAAAACCTTGCAAATTTCTCAATCCTATTACCAAGCACTACAAAAGAAAATATTAGTCCTTCTCTAGTCAGGAAAAAAAACAACATTTCAAAACCTCTGTATCGACTTAAGTCATTTCTCTCTTTCTCCTTTCATCTTATGTTTCCAATTATGCACTGTGAGACTAAACTAGCAGTCCAGCATGAGTATAAGCCCATAAAAATCCCAAATACAGTGCAAGTATATGCTTAAAGTAAGCACAAGTAAAAATTAGCATAGGTAAACATTAACAACTAGATCAAGTACTGTCTTTGGTACAAATTATATTTCCAAATAGCAGGTAATTTGTAGATTTAGGACAGTAATAGGCCGAAAAGACAGACGACCCTAATTGAAGGACACAGGGAAGAAAACGCTCTACGTGCTCAGGTCCTCTCGCTCCAGACACTATTCAGAGGAAGAGTGCACTTTGAATTAAATGTTGTTTGGAAAGGGGAACACATATAAAGATGTGCAATGATAAACTGCTAAACTAAAATGAACACCAAAACCAGAAAATGTAAAAGAAAACATAGCGAAAAATTTGAATGCATTAGATAAAAGCCATATAATCAGCTTCAGGATAATCAAAGGTCTACAGTTACCTGCATTATACAATAATGTAATAAATTATGACTTCAGAATGGAATAAAATGTAAATAAAACTGCATTTTGTATTAGTCTAAAAAAATTTATAAAATCCATGAACGCATTTTGTAATAGTTTCTGTAATTATGTTAAAACATTTTGCAGTGGTTTGCAGTGGTTTTTGTAAGATGCGGCGCTTCCTCTTTTTTGAAAATGATTCACAAACCAGTCTTTGTGTTCATCCTTTTCAATATACATTTATTAACTATCATGTAATGTATCCTAACATTTAAATTGTTGAATCTCTGTTCAATCAATGCCAAACCTGTGGTCATTTAGTTGCTTAATCAGCTTCGTGGCCAAGGCAGGAACACCAAGACATGTAAACTTTCTTCAGTGCATGGGCTATCTGAAAAATGACAACCCGTGTTGTAAAAACAATGTGATCACATAACTCTACAAAGGGCTGCTGAAATTTTAAATGTTGAATTTTTTCTCATCTCTTCTTTGGGAATGGAAGCCTCTTTAAACATTTTTCAATCTAACACATATTTAAATGAATTGCCATTGTTAGTGATTGGCCACATTGCAGAAGGGCATAGAGATCATTACCCGAGTCTGGAAGGGTCAATCTGTACTATAACTGAAAATATACAGGAAGCTCAGCAAGAAATGATATTGGAGACCGCATCACACCAGGAACATGAAAATGATGAGCTAATACTGGACACAACCACAGAGTATGAACATCTCACTGATGAAGTCCAAGATGATGCCCAGCCAGACAGAATCCCATGTGATGTTCTATCAAGCGGACCCCTGATGATGATGAATATGTAAAACATGACGTGCCCATTCTTCCAACACAATTGTTGTCATTTATTGTGAAGGTAGCCCTTGAAGCTGACATGACGATACTCGGGGTACTCAATAGGGTTTCGGAAGAGCTAATAGTCGAAATGTTATTCATTCTGTTGTTAATCACTACATTATGGTATCTTTTTTTATGCTTGAAATTATCATAAGTTGTTGAACTAATAAAAAAATTGAAATGTTTGGCATTTATTAACCAGAGTTTCAGAGATTTAAATGTTAGGGTTAAATTGTATGACAGTTAATAAATGTATATTGAAAAGGAAGAACACAAAGACTGGTTTGTGATTGTCTATTATTTATTATCATGTGCCACATTATTACGTTATTACTTTTAAAAAATAGGAACCGCTGCATTTTGTAAAAAGCACCACAAAATATAATAGAAACTATTACATTACATTAACTATTTCAAAATAGTTTTTATTACATTTTCTGGTGATTATTACATGTGGTTTTAGTGACGTTTTATTATGTTTTGAAATCCTAATAATGTGGCAGTATTACAAAATGCAGCTTTACAAGCATAATGTATGTGAAGCCAAGACTTCACCAAAAAATACCTGCAATCTGTGGACTAGTAAAAAGCAAAATTCTTCTTTTTGGGTCTAAGGTCCACAGGCTTCTTTGTCAGATGACCCCCAAACACAGATTTCAAGCCGGAGTATACTGAAGCATGGTGTTGCAGGCATCATGATATGGGGATGTCTCTCATCCTTGGTTTCTGGCATAATTAACGCATAGTAGGAATTATGAATCTGTTTGAATATACCAGAGTAGTTGCAGAGGTCATGTTGCTTTATGCTGAAACGGAAAGTCACTGAAATATGTATTTCAACAACGACGACCCCAAACCCATTAGTAAGCCGCGGAGCATCTTGGTTTAGGACCAACACAATTAATGTTATGAAGTGGCCGGCCCAGTCCCTGGACCTTAATCTAGTAGTGCATTACCGGCTTGTGTTTTTGTTATATTACCTGATCTAGTCCTTTGTTTTCTGTCTCCCCAAGCCCAAGCCCACACCAGTTCTGTGTTTTCCCCTGATTGTCTTGTCACGTTTGTCATTGGTTCCCCCCTGCTGTTCAGTTTTTGTGTTCAAGCCTGTTTGTTTCCATTGTTCCGCGCTGGTTCCTTATGTTATGTTAAGTGTATGTGCAATCTCATGTGTTGGCTACCCTGTCTGTGTCCTGCCATGAATAAAAAAGACTCATCTTACCTGAAAACCTTGAGCTTCTGGAGTTCTTCCCCACATATTGGTCCAACAAGAAACCAAACTATGACAGAAGAAACCAGCCAACGGGACCAATTCAAGAGGGGTGAGATTCCGGCCAAATTATTTTCTCACCTGGTGACTTCTCCCAGCTCACCATGGAGAAGGCAGGAAATAGCTGGCAGCCTTCAAGACGCCGCTGCTTCCAACTCCTAATCCTGGATCTGTTCCTGTTCCTGTTCCGGAGGTGTTCATGGATGAACTGCCTCCACACCCCGATCCTGTTCCTGGTCCTGTTCCGGAGGGGTTCATGGATGAACCGCCTCCACACCTCGATGCTGTTTCTGGTCCTGTTCCAGAGGGGTTCATGGATGAACTGCCTCCACACCCCGATCCTGTTCCTGGTCCTGTTCCGGAGGGGTTCATGGATGAACCGCCTCCACACCTCGATGCTGTTTCTGGTCCTGTTCCAGAGGGGTTCATGGATGAACCACCTCCACACCCCGATCCTGTTCCTAGTTCTGTTCCGGAGGGATCCCAAGCCGAGCCGCCCTCACACTCTGTTCCTGTCCGTGATGGGCTCATGGATGGACTGCCTCCACTACCTGCTCCTATTCCCAGTCCTGTCCTGGAGGGGTCAGAGGACGAACTGCCTCCATCCCTGGTTCCCGTTCCGGAGGAGTTCATGGAGGACATGTCTCCACTTCCTGTTCCTGTCCCTGAGGGGTGCGAAGAGGCACCCTCTCCGCCTGCTGTGTCTCGGCGGCTCCGCCACAGATCTCCACGGCCTCGACGAAGGTCCCAGCGGTCTCCGCACTGCGCCTCTGAGCTCCACTGTGGGTTCTCCCGGTCCTACCGCCAGCCGTCAGATCATCGGCTCCTACGTCACCTGCCTGGTCAGCTCCTACATCGCCGGCCTGCTGATCGCCTGCCCCTACGTCAGATCCGCTTGTTCGCCTGCCCCTACGCCGCCGGCCTGCTGATCGCCTGCCCCTACGTCACCGGCCTGCTGATTGTCGGATCTGCCCGGGACGGCCTCCGGGCTGGCCGCCTGAATTCTGGGTCTGCCGGGGACGGCCTCCGGGCCGGCCGCCTGAACTCTGGATCTGCCCGGGACGGCCTCCGGGCTGGCCGCCTGAATTCTGGGTCTGCCGGGGACGGCCTCCGGGCCGGCCGCCTGAACTCTGGATCTGCCGGGGACGGCCTCCGGGCCGGCCACCTGAACTCTGGGTCTGCCGGGGACGGCATCAGGGCCGGCCGGCGGAACTCTTGCCCTCCTTCCAAGGTCCCCTTCGCCCGCCCTTGGCCAGGTTGTTTTTGGTTCTTTGTTTCCGTTGTTCCCCACTGGTTCCTTATGTTATGTTATGTTATGTGCGATCTCGTGTGTTGGCTACCCTGTCTGTGTCCTGCCATGGATAATAAAGACTTATCTTACCTGAAAACCTCCAGCTTCTGGAGTTCTTCCCTGCATATTGGTCCAACAAGAAACCAAACTATGACAAGTAGAAACTTGTTAGTTGACATCAAACATGCTGTTTCTGAGGCAAAACCAGGAAATGCAGAGACATTGTGGAATGTTGGGCAAACTTGTGCGGAAATTGTATCTTACTAGGCTGGAAAACCTCTCCACAGGTGCAAGAAGTTGTTCGACCCTATGCAACACAGATGCGAAGCAGTTCTCAGAAAAAAGTGGTTATACAACATAAATTCAGTGATTCATAGGAGATTACAGGATATTCAAGCATTTTACAGCTTGTAAAATAAAAGAGTTTGTAAAGGAAAATGCAGACAGTTAAATCTAAGTAATTTTTCTTTTATATGTTTTGGGACAGAGTGTACAGTGTTCCCAATGTATCTGTGTGCACTAATGCAAATAAAACTATTACAAAAATGTTTAACTTTACTTACTTTTTTAAACACACTGAGTCTGTTTTAAACCTAATATGCAGGTTATTCTCCTCCTGGTGTTTACTGCCCTCCATAGCCTGTCTGTGTATGGCACAGAGTAACTTAATAACATGCACATTATTTGATGTTTATTTTTTTTATTTCTAGAAAGCTGATATGCTTTTGTGGTCGTCACTGAAAAAATTAAAAACACTCCCATATCTTTGTGTAATATATAAAGCTACACAAAGTCTGTCTACTGCTGAGCACATGATGTAACTTTTGCCCCTTTTCCAATGGCTCGGTTTGGCCTTACTTGACTCCACTCGGCTCGCTTTGCAAGCTTTTCCATTACAGTTTACGGTATAGATTTTTGGTCCTTGCTCCTGAGGAAGTCCGACTGGGGCTGAGGCGGAACTACGTGACTTGAACAGACTGCTGTTCACTGATTGGTCATTTTGATGAGATAGTGCAGAGAAAAGTTAATAAAACTCAAGAGCAACTACAGTAATATTAAGAAACACAATAGCTGGAGCGGGTCAAACCGAAATATAATTTCACTATTTACAAATCATAAACACCTGTCCAGGGTGTACCCCGCCTCTCGCCCATAGACTGCTGGAGATAGGCACCAACTTCCCCGCGACCCACTATGGAAAAAGCGGTAGAAAATGACTGACTGACTGACAAATCATAAACAATGCCTGAAGGCTGAGTGAAAAAGGATACATTAGGTTTCTGAATTACATGCAGGCGGAGTCCAGATTGAACAAACATGATAGGTTTTCCAGGACAAAGCCCCCCCAGCCAATACTTTAGAATCAGCCTTTACTGCAGTTACAGCTGCAGGTCATTGTTGTTTACTACCAGCTTTGCAAATCTAGAGACTAGGCTTTATGTTTGTAGTTGTTGTCCTGTTGAAGGTGAACCTACACCCCACTATAAAGTCTTTTGCAGCATCTAGCTGTTTCCTTATAATTATTACAGATCACTCTTCCCTCTTATAATTTATTTTCAATTACTGATTTTTTCTTTGCTGTTCCTCCATAAGGGCCAGATTTGTGAAACGCATGACCAACCGCTATCCTGTCATTAGATTCCCTTCGCCTGAGGTGTGGATTGAACCTCAGTGGCCTTCACAGAACAGCTGGATTTATACTGATATTAAATAAATCATAGGTGGACTCCGTTAACTTTAGGTGACATCGGAAGACAATCAGTTGCACAGTATCAGAGTAAAGGAGACTAAATACACATGTCCACCACATTTTCAGATTTTTATTTGTGAAAAGGTGCAGGAAACCTTAAAATATGTTTCTTCCACCTTACAATTATGAGCCACTTTGTGTTGGTCTATCACATGAAATCACAATAAATTACATTAGAGGTTGCAGCTGCAACCTGACAAAATGTAAAAAGTTCAAGGTGCATGGATACCTTTGCAAGGCACTGTAAATAGACACAGTTTGTTAAGGAACAAGCCTTTAGCATGCTTTAAATAAAATACAACTGGATTACATCACATGGCTTGTCTTTAAAGAAGCTGCACTGCACTCCGTGGGCTTATGCCTGTTGGGACCTCTGTGCCAGACTGAGTCTCACTCATAAATTACAATACCCAGCGTGAGAGCTTAAAATAAAACTGACAGATTTGCACCTTAGGAACTGAAAAAATTGTTTCCTTATTTTATTTCTTTTACAAACACCCCTCCACTAGCTTCATGTTTGCAATACTTACATTTGCATATTTGGTTTTATTTAGTATGGAAAATTCTGGAAAATTAGTAAATTTTTCTCCTACCACAAGAACCCCACTGATGCCCTTTATTATTGAAATAAAAATTGGCACATCTCTTATTCTGATAGTTGGACTATATGTTCAATGTAGAACATGCATCATTCAAAATGTAGGAGGACTTTGATATGTTGCATTTTTATTGGATGAACTGAATTTTCACCTTTTTGACTGCTGGGACAGACTCCAGCCCATCCGTACATCCCACAGCTATGAACATGATTAAGTACAAATAAAAGAAGGTTGGATGGATTAATAGATAATCAAAGCCCCAATTTGAGGTTATTTTAGTCAGACTGACGTGGCCTCCAGAAGAGCCTACAACCTGCCAGAATATGCAGCAGGGTGTGTGAGGGTTCATTTCTTGGGTTACACATTTTCTTTTTGCAAAAAACTAAAGCGGAGAGAAAGACAAATAGAAAGATAAATAAGAAGGGAGAAGAGTTCATGTAAAAAGAAAGCTAGAAAGAAATGGTGAGCAGGTCCAGAAAAAGAGGGTAAAAATGCACAACCAGCATCTGTTTCACCCACGTTTCATTGATTAACTAGGAGTGTGCTGACTTAATGTTGCAAACATTATGAACTTTCCTCTTTCAACTTACACACATTCAAAAATATGTCTTAGTATCTAAATGCAGTCCATGCTGTATGTTCAGTGATATTTCCTTTCCTTACATTTCATGGATAACTTTTCTAACCTACATGTTAAAAAATGTAAGTTGCATGTGTATTCTGAATAAATTCTTGAAAAAATACATTTACAGCTGCAAGTCTATTGGGGTATGTCTCCATCAGCTTTGCACAACTACAAACTGAACTTTTTGCTAGTGGTTCTATGCAAAATGGCTGAAGCTCAGTCTGATTGAATATGAATTTACATTTGGTGAGTATGGCTACAGGTCTCGACTTTGACTGGGCCATTCTAACACATGAATATGCTATGCTTAGGTTTGTTGTCCTGCCAAAAAGTGAACATCCTTCTAGTCTTAAGGATTATGCAGGTTTTATTCCGGGATTCCCCTGTATTTACCTTCATCCATCTTCCCATTAACCCTAACCAGCTTCCCAGTCTGTGCTGAAGGAAAGGATCCTTTGAGCATGGTGAAGCCACCACCACATTTCACAATTGGGATGGTGTGTTGAGGATGATGTGCAGCGTTTGTCTTCCAGCGCACACTGCGTCTTGCGCATGGGCCAAAAAGTACTATTTTGGTCTGTTTTTACCAGAGAACATTCTTCAACCTATTTGCTGGGTCTCCTATGTGGTTTGTGGAAAACTGACATGTAGGGGACTTATTATAGTTTTCATTCAATAAATAGCTTTCTTCTTGTCACCCTTCTATAAAGGCCAGATCTTTGACATGCAGGACTAATAGTTCACTTAGTTTACTTACAGGGGTTGGACAATGAAACTGAAACACCTGTCATTTTAGTGTGGGAGGTTTCATGGCTAAATTGGACCAGCCTGGTAGCCAGTCTTCATTGATTGCACATTGCACCAGTAAGAGCAGAGTGTGAAGGTTCAATTAGCAGGATAAGAGCACAGTTTTGCTCAAAATATTGAAATGCACACAACATTATGGGTGACATACCAGAGTTCAAAAGAGGACAAATTCTTGGTGCACGTCTTGCTGGTGCATCTGTGACCAAGACAGCAAGTCTTTGTCATGTATCAAGAGCCACGGTATCCAGGGTAATGTCAGCACACCACCAAGAAGGACGAACCACATCCAACAGGATTATCTGTGGACGCAAGAGGAAGCTGTCTGAAAGGGATGTTCGGGTGCTAACCCGGATTGTATCCAAAAAACATAAAACCACGGCTGCCCAAATCACGGCAGAATTAACTGTGCACCTCAACTCTCCTGTTTCCACCAGAACTGTCCGTCGGGAGCTCCACAGGGTCAATATACACGGCCGGGCTGCTATAGCCAAACCTTTGGTCACTCATGCCAATGCCAAACGTCGGTTTCAATGGTGCAAGGAGCGCAAATCTTGGGCTGTGGACAATGTGAAACATGTATTGTTCTCTGATGAGTCCACCTTTACTTTTTTCCCCACATCCGGGAGAGTTACGGTGTGGAGAAGCCCCAAAGAAGCGTACCACCCAGACTGTTGCATGCCCAGAGTGAAGCATGGGTGTGGATCAATGATGGTTTGGGCTGCCATATCATTGGCATTCCCTTGGCCCAATACTTGTGCTAGATGGGCACGTCACTGCCAAGGACTACCGAACCATTCTTGAGGACCATGTGCATCCAATGGCTCAAACATTGTATCCTGAAGGCGGTGCCATGTATCAGGATGACAATGCACCAATTCACACAGCAAGACTGGTGAAAGATTGGTTTGATGAACATGAAAGTGAAGTTGAACATCTCCCATGACCTGCACAGTCACCAGATCTAAATATTATAGAGCCACTTTGGGGTGTTTTGGTGGAGCGAGTCAGGAAACGTTTTCCTTCACCAGTATCACGTAGTGACCTGGCCACTATCCTGCAAGAAGAATGGCTTAAAATCCCTCTGACCACTGTGCAGGACTTGTATATGTCGTTCCCAAGACGAATTGACGCTGTATTGGCCGCAAAAGGAGGCCCTACACCATACTAATAATTTATTGTGGTCTAAAACCAGGTGTTTCAGTTTCATTGTCCAACCCCTGTAGTTTACTGTCCAATTTGCTCTACTGTCCAATTTGCTCACAAGAGGATAACGGTGTGACAATGAATTCCTTTTATGTTACACCGTCTCATCATTGAGGATTACTTCCACCTATACTCAGGAAAAATCTACAATGTGTTGCAGAAGTATTTATCTACTTAACTTTTACATTTTGAAAATTTCAATGTTTTTTATTGCCGTTTTTGGTTATAGACAAACACTAAGTAGTAGACTGACGTGGAAAAATCATTTACATGGTTTTTTCAAATTATCACAAATAAAACTCTGAAAAGTGTGCCATGAATTTGTACTCAGTCCAATTTACTGATACTCTAAATAAAATCTAGTCTAACCAATTGCAGATTAAGTAAATAATTTGTACAGGTGCATTTTGGGCTGTATCTTGTCGCATTCTGGGGTTCAGGTTGACCAAAGCAAAGACAAGAGCCAGGCAGCAGCATGTTTAAAGGAGCTTTCTTCTTTGTTTTAAGAACAATCAAAAAGTTTTCCAAGCGTAGCAAGAACATAGCAAATCACTGCAGGTACAAATAATCCAAAAACTTACAAAGTTGAAACTGCAGGAACATAGTAGTCAAAGTATTTAGGCAAGGGTAGGTGAAGGGTGTAGAGAACGGAGTTGTAACGGAGGAACCAGCGAGGAACAAACAAAACCAGAGAACTTCTGAACAGAGGGAAGTGAGGTATGAACCAATGAGACACAGAGGTAGGTAATCAGAGGAGAATGGAGAACAGGTGTGAACCAGGCTGCAGAGAACTGAGGGAGTATGAATAGTGTTTAAGGAGACCAAACTAGAAAACAAAGGGGACATAAGACATAACCTAAAGAGAACTGACTATAAAACAAAACCATAAGTAAGTACTGCATAAACAAGAATCAGGGAACCAGAACTAAAGGAAGCTAAGGACAAAGATAAATAACCAAAGAAACATAAGAACCTAGAAAGAAGATTAACTAAAGTAAACAGAAACTAGAAGGAACAAAAGAACACCATAACCAGAGATCTGACTAAAGAAACCCTAAGTACAAAAGTAAACAAAACAATACTGACTGGAAAAGAAACAGAAAATAAACTAACAAGAATGCTAAAGGAACAAATACTAAAACATAAATAAACACAAGGATACTAAAAGAGAAATTAAACTAGAGAATCCAAAGACAAATAATTATAATTACAATAGTACTACTACTACTACTAATAATAATAATAATACCAATAACAACAATAATAATAATAATAAACCATGCAAAATAATAAGAAAACAACCATAAAGGAACTTAAGAAGGAAAACACTAGGAGGCGATAGAGGGACAAAAGAACTAATAAACATGATACAAAAACCAAAATAGAAATATCTAAGCAAAAGGTAAACAAACACAAAGCCACAAAAGTCCTCAAATGTCACACCCTGACATATCTCTCAGAGCTGCACATAAAGAAACACTAATAGATGCAAATTAATAACTTAAAAATCACACAATGTGATTTTCTGGATTTTTGTTTCACATTCCGTCACTCACAGTTGAAAAGTACCTATGATAAAAATTTTAAACTTTGCAAGTGTAAAAATCTGCAATATCGGCAGTGTTTTAAATACTTGTTCTCCCCACTGTATCTGCTGTCTCCTGATGCGGGATGCTAGCAGCTTAATTAGACTGCCCAGATTGGTGAGGTTTGTTTGATATGTTGAGTATTTCAAAGCTGGCATGTTACACAGAAGAATTGCTCAAGTTCACTGTGTGACCTAGCTCCCTTCTGTCGCCTCATTTGTCCTGTTGACGAAGGTTGTTGCTACAGTATAAAGAGGAAAAATGTGAAAATTGTTTAAGGGGTGAGAATAAATTAGCTGTTAACTGTATATTAGTAATGCATTATTCAGTAATGGATGTTTCTATATAAGACATTTTTAAATTGAATATGTTGCCTGCATAATACTCCTCTGGAACCTCTGGAGATCAATGTGCAAAGAAGGATTCTTCATAAAATGAGGAACATTATGGAGGACCCTCTTCAAGAGACTGTGGTTGAGTGTCTTCAGCCAGTGTAAGGTTCACTGATCTGTGCACAGGTTGGAGTGTGTGCTGTACCTCTCTCACCTTTTTTTCTGGTGGGTGCGGCTGGCAGGTTCAGCTCCTCAGCTGATTCCCAGAAGGACAAATCAAGGAAGACTTAAAAGGAGCATGCAGCCAAGACGCCAGATTCATAACGCTACCAGTTTGATAAAATGAGGCCCTTAAGTCACAAGTGTTTTCCAAGCCTTGTCATGTTTTGATTGTCCTGTGTCTCATCCATCTTTCAAGGACCCCACTTGAACCTTAGGTTTCCTTGCTCCCTGATGTCCAGGATTCTTCCCCATTGGAGCCAGCTGTTTAGTTTCTCCCTCGCCCCAGGAGTTACCTCCCTCCTGCTGCTCTCAGCCTCTTGCTCGCCTGCCTGTCCGCCCTCCAATGGAACCTCACCGCCGCCTGTCGATCACAGCCTCCATGGTTCTCTCACCTCATAAATTTTCCCTCCAAAAGTAAGATGAAGCTCCATCTTGCAAGATTACACTGCTGGTTATCCCTCTGCTGAACTCACCTGTTTCCCTCTGCCCAGGCTGACTCTGTTTTCAGGAATCCAGAGGACTACCTGTGCTGACCTGTTGTTAAATAAACCCATTAAAAATCTTTCATTCCTGCCTCAGTAATTGTAGCCCACTCCAGAGTCAAAGAAAACCTGCACTATGACAGTCAGAGGCTTCTTCAGATGTGCTGTAAGTCGGACCGCTTCAGGAGATCCTTCCGGCCCACAGCCATCAGCATCTACAACGGCTCTTTGAAGAAACCTGCATAATATGAGCTACAACAACATTTAATTTCCCTTTGGGATTGATAAAGTATTTTTGACTTTCAATTGAATAACTGTTATGTTTTCTGAAGAAAAAGTACCTGTTTTGTTTTGTTTGGTGATTGTACCAGTGACTTTGTTTTGTTAGGTAAGCCTACATTTCGAGGAGGAAATCATGGACCCAGTGGTTAAACGGGGGTTTAGTGGTGTAACCACATCACAAATGTAGAATTAGAAAAACTTGTTTGATTTAAAGAGTTGTTAACCAGCATCACAAACCTCTTAGCGTGAACCAGATTGTTAGGATTAGTTAAACCTAATGATCTAAAGAAATAGTGGATCTGTTAAACTGGGTATAGTAAGAAAATTAGCACTCACATGTCGCATGTCCTTGGCCTTATCTTTTGAGTCATACTTCATTAAAAATGTTTGACATATATTTGGTACCTTCTTTTCTTTTGTGGGTTTTTAAAGAAAGACTTTAGAAAGGCTTTTTTATGTTATGGGACATAAACTCACATGAACAACCTCAGGCCCCCATACTGTGTCTACTGTGGTTGCCTGTTTCTTTGGCCTTAAAAGTAGCACTTGAACACACCGCAATCCTGGTTCCTGAAGGAACATTTTTCACATTGGAGGGGTTGATTTTCTACCTGTAAAAAAAACAACTTTGGTTAGCACATGGTTTCCGTTTCTAAATGTTTGAAAATGTGGTCATGAGAGGTTTGGCTGCAAGAGGACATCACATGTGAGCTGATGCTCCCAGCTTATTGTACTCATTCATTCATTCATTGTATTTTAAGAGGTCATTTTTCAGCTTTCGTCTTTTTCTATCTTATTTTTCGAAAACTCTGCCTCATTAACAGGCTTCTGTTGCAGCCCAACAAACCGGAATGTGAAATAAATTGGTTCTCACCGGGGAGCCTGCACATTTTTAAAAACCATTTTTGTGTGCAAAAAGTGTGAAACTTAATTAATTTAATTTGTTTATGGGTTTTTTATTGGTGGATGAACCTTAATTGATGAGAATGTGGGCTGAGAAGGTATTTTGGCTTCTGCCTCAGCCAGTTTGGTCACAACTTAAAGCACCTCTCAAGTTAAAATCACGCATTTAAATAATTGCATCCTTTAGGTAAAGATTTACATAAAAATGTATATGCATAACTAAATCAATGGTAAGTCTATGTAAAGGATTCCACTGAAAATGTATTTTATTTACATTTACCCATCATTCGAGAATACATTACCTTAAATGTTATTCTTACATTGAATTAATGTCATAATGTAGCGTTTCTTTAAACTCTGAGGAGAACACAACCACAGATTCAGGACAGCGTTTTAACAGATTTATTTTGTGAAGAAAAAGGAACAAGGCGAGACAGGGACCCAGGCAATGACAGCAGGAGACTGGTTCTTCTCTGGAAGGGAAGGTGACAAGGTTATGGATATCCCAGGGGAATTTCAAGGTGTTTTCTTTTAGAAGGGTTTGTTCAGGAACTTACAGCCAGAGTGGTTGTGGTTAAGCTGGGGGGGGTAAGTCTTTCCTCTGAGATGGAGGTAGGCAGGATGAGTGTGGTAGGCGGCAGTTTCCTTTCTTTCATTTAGCTCTCCAGTGATGACTCAGTTTAAGCGTTCCCACGTAGGAGGGTGGACAGGCAGGTGACAACAGAAGTAAGGTTCTCCAAAAAACTTCACCCAAGCCAGGGCCAGAAGTTGAGAAGGCAGGGAGACTCACGGTGGGAGATGAGGAACGAAACCTTGAAGCTCGCTCAGAAAACAGATCACAGGACTAGGAGCCTTAAAACCATCAGGCAAGTTCTGGGGAAAAAGACAAGAGAAAATTCCGATTAGGTTCAGCAAAATGTATGCACAAGCACTGCACATCACGGTCAGTACCACAAAAATGTAGCAACCGGCTGACGTCTCCCTGCTGGTCTCAGCTCCTTAAGAAGGCCAGAGATTAAGCCCTGATCAGCAGCACCTGCCAGGAAACGCTCTAGAGCAGAAGGTGGAAAGAAACACACACATACACTGCGCACCAACACAGAATCCTGACAATTAACATGTTACATCTGGATGTAAACTGGATGTTATTACATTACATAAAGTCTATGTTTCTTTGTAGGCATTTTGGATGGCAATCACACTGACAACATGAAAATTTATTTTTGTTCACATAACCTCTGTGTCCTCTTAAGACATCAAATGTTGGTTTTATCATCCTTTCCCCCTTTACTAAGCATTCATTAATGTCAGTCTCTGTCTTTTTCTCCCTTTGCTCCCCTTTTGCCACCAGACTCTCCATCGTGACCAAAGCTGCTGCTTTCTTTGAATAGTGATCTGCCTTTGGTCAAAGGCATAACAGACTGCAGCACAACAAAGGCTTTGGTGGCCCTGCGGACACAACAGACTGTGTCTGCTTGTTATAATTTTTTTATGTTAAAGCTTTTGTATGTGTTTGTGCATGCAAGTGCACATGCTTCAGAAATAAGCATACAGGAAAATGGGATTTTTGTGTATTTTCTGCTTTTATCCCAGACTTAACAGATCGAAACTTTCAAATGCGGCTTTAGATATAATGGATAAAAAAACAAAAACTTTACCTTCTTCAAAATCATCTGAATCTAAGATTTAACATCACACCAGTTTCAGCTATTTACAACAATCTAACATACACACAGCGCACTGAATAAATGCTGTCACATGGAGTTGTAAAAAAACATGACCATGGCTGAGTCAGTACAGGCTACAGTACAGACGTGAGGCTGCAAGCTTTTGTGTTTTTTTCAGTTTCTTGTTGTTCAGCTTCATCCTGCAGAGGGCACAGGTAAGTCACATTAAACATATATGGAGCAGCTTGAGGCAGGAGAGCGCCTACACACAGGACTCCAATTTAAGAAGGGTCACACAGAAGCAATTTCTGGCCAGCTGCAGCCTTATGGACCAACCTTACTTTATTTACAAGAGGCAACATTTTATGCATACAAATTGCATTTTGTTCCAAAACGACTAACCCCATGTGCTCAGAATGAGAACTCTGAATGCTGTTATGAGTGCATAAGTTGTGTAATGAAAATGTAAAGTGGTTGCTGTGGTTTGCTTTGCACTGTCATTGGCCTAGTTAAAAGGAAAGAAAGAGTACCAATACATATGAACATTTATAAAAAGATAAATAAAAAGTTTAATGGTTAAGAATAAATCCTTGCAGATAACAAAAATAGACCTTACATTTCTATTCTTTAAAATTTTGATCTGGTTTATCTTCTTTTGCAACATGCAGTATTTTGCAAAAATATTCATAGCTAATGAACCATTTCACATTTGTCTCATTGCAACTTCAAACGTTCCTGTATTTCATAGAAATTTGATGTTATAGTCCAAAACAAAACAGGAAAAGTATATAAGGTGTTTAATAATTTATAAATCAGAAACCTGTATAATATGGCTTGCATTTGTATTCTGATCCATTTAATCTGATACCACACCTAACTTTAAAGAGTTTTTGTTCAGAGAAATCCTGACCTGTATGGTGTATTTCTCTGTCTTTTTTAATTAGTTTTTTCTCAGTTTTTAACCTATTTACTAGATGACTTCTGGCACAATAAATACAAACAATTTAAAGTATTCAGTTGATATAACAGTTATATGTTTGGACTGTGGAGGAAGCTGTGCCACTTTGCTGCACATTAATATTTCTGTCTGTCAACCAGAGACCACCTTCCACTTTTTTACGTGATGTAAAAAGCAACAAATAATATATGTATATATCGTTTTTAGAAAATATTCAAATTTCATCTTATCTCTGCTTAGTTGATAAATAGTTCCAGCTTTCTCAGTCTGTTCATGTTCCGCGACTTGCAAGAGACGTTTCGACATCCTCCTTTCTTTTCCAGAACCCGTCGAAAGAAAAGTAATACAACAGAGGGTCCAGGCAGCAGTTTACACTTGCAAGGCAGCTCAGAACGGGCCTCAGGTCATCAAAGAAAACAACCAAAGACACAGGCAAAAAGAAAACGATGAACATCATCAGGTTCATGGCAAAAATCACCATTACGTTCAGTTTGTTATTGACCTTTGCAGACTCACTTAGATTTCTTTGGAGTGTACAGGACACCATAACTGTGGATATAATGTTAACCATCAGCATGGTCAATAGTAACACAAGCTGAAAATAACCAGTTGTGATTTCCAGCATCTTATCCTTTGACTGGTGAGCGAACTGGTGAGTCTGTGTCCTGTTGATTAGTGAGCCAATCACAGAATCAAAACACGTTTGATTGTCTAAAGTTCTCAAAAAGCCCACACTCTCAGGGACATTCACCAACAATACAATCAGCCAAATGAGAACAGATCCCTTCAATGCATTGGCTGGCGTTCGAATAAGCCTTGACCTCAATGGATAAACCACAGCCAGAAGCCGGTCCACGCTGATGAAGGTGATGAAGATGGAGCTTGTGCGGACGTTGTTGCGAAAGAGCATCGTGAACCAGACGCACCACATCTCCCCAAGATACCAGCGGTCTGTAGCATAAAAGTAGAGCCTCAAGGACAGAGAGATGATGAGCAGCAGGTCTGATATTACCAGGTTGACCATGAAGACGGCGCTGGGTGACTTGCGTCCATGGTGTCGAAGCAAAATCCATAGTGACAGGATGTTGAGAGGCAGACCGAGAGCGATAATGGATCCATAAATAATTGCATACACTAGGTTCCTCATGTCTCACTCTTTTCCATTTGCTTTCTGGCTCTCGTCGAACAGCAGGTTGGCCTCTGAATGAAAAGCAGAAAGGCACGCAAGTTACTGTAGTTGTGACACAGACCACAAGTGTTTGTCGCAACACACCGTCCACAAGATATGTAACAGCAAAAGGGGGAGTCTTGCATGCCAAAAGGTTTGAGAGCAGTGAAACAGGAAACAAGTGAGCACGCTCTTTTGAGAGGAAGGTTTCAAACACCACAGTGCAAAGGTGGCACACAGAGTCTGTGGGAGATGAAAGTCGTAAAAGATTCTTGTGTTTGAAAATGACAGATAACAAAAAAAATGTGTTCCTTTCATGTTTACTTACATGAGCTTTACAAGATCACTGATGTCTGTAACAGTATTATTTTAAAAGTTCCAGTACTTTTCCTCCATCACAGCAAAGCTCTACAATTAGATCACAAATATATTTTTCTAGCTTGTTTCTCCTCTGGGGAACTCAGATTTTAGTCAGTCCAGTTCCAATGAAATTTATCCTTGTATGTGAATTCGCATATTCACTGTACCTACAAGTACTGAGGTCTGTTGACTGTGACAGGAAAAAAGTATACATAGGGACCTCTGCCCACAGAGGAAATGTGCAAACTCCACGTAGTACGACCTGACCTGAAATGTTGTGCGGTTTTGATGAGAAATGAAAGATACAAAAGAAAAACTTACCAAATTGAAGGGTCTAAAAAGCTCAGTTTGTGAACTTGATTCATGTAAATGTGTAAATGTTCCTTTAAGTCTGACCTTATTTGTCTTGTCCCCCAGTGGTTAAAAACAGACTGCACACTTTGCTAAAATATACACTTTTTTACTACTTTTGGAACTTATTTAGGTAAAAGCAAACATCCAACCTATTTCATGCATGTCAAACTGGTATTTATAAACATTTTTATGAAGAAATATGGAAAAGTGCCTGCTGTTAACAAATCACGCTGCACAGCTGCACAGTGTGTGGCATTGTTGCCTTGCAGCAAGAACCTCCTGGGTTCAAATCCCAGGTTTTCCTGCATAAAGTTTCCATGTTCTCCCATGCATGCGTGGGTACTCTGGCTTCCTCACACACACTGTTTGTCCTGTGTGTCTTTGTGTTGCCCTGTGATCAACCTAACCAGCATAAATTCCGTCTTATGCTGAACAACTGCTGGAGACGACTTATTTTGTATTACCCGAGACAAACAAAACCTATGACTGCATGTGTTAAATGAATATTTATATTGAATTCCAAGAAGAGGTAAAAATACAGCAAAGCAAGAGTACGACAGATAATATCATCAAATATCTAAAATTGTCAACTACAAGAGGCTTTTTTTTTGAATGAATAATAGATAATAAGTTTGTTCAAATAAGACCTTAAAAAAATGATTTTCATTATTACTATTAATCTTTTTTAATCTCATCCTTTTTTCTTGTGAAAATAATTCTGATATTTCATGGACTAACAAATAAGCTTAAACTAAAAGTTGCTGTTTCCTTTTTTATTCTATGCTAATGCTTTAACACCTATGTTCAAATCTTGATTGTGATCTAAAGCGTCACCCGCCCAAAATAACTTGCAAACTTGCTGAGGCTATAGTGAACTAGTCTCTTCACCATTCTCAGCAAGGAAGTGGAATATAGATAGTCTCTCTCTTTACTTTTTTGGCAAGTAGAAGAACAGAAATCTTTTAAATTTGAGGACTTACAGTGATATTTATAAAATTACATTTTCTAAATGAAAATTAATTTTAAAGTTAATTTAACAAATTAACAAAGAAAATGTAGGCTTTCACTTAGCAAAAGACAGCATTAGAATGAATCAATGCTAACTAACAGTTCAAATCAAGCCACAAAATATAGCATTATCAAAGTGCTATTTGTAGAGCAAAACTGCCCTGGCACATGTATGTAACCATCTGCTCCAAATGATATTCCGCAACAGGACACATTGAAAAAAGAATAGATTATCAAAGTTAACTTTGTGACCTGTTTTGTCTCGGTCTAAAAACATGGCAGCATGATGCTGCCACCAAGCACCCTGCTTCCGGTAAATGGCCCTAGTATATGTTTAAACTACAGAAAGGGAAATGTGTTTGGCTGCTTTCTTCATGCCTGCCCCATTTATTTATTTTTTCAACTAGTTAAGCTCCAAAGCTGTTGTTGTTTTGCATATTTTCTCACATTTTCCTCCCAAACCCACACACAGGTATTACAGCAAGACATCACCCCAACATTTTAAAACACTGTCTGAAGAACTTAGCCCAAATTTCCCTTCGTGGAAACAAAACGCAGCCAGCGTTGGAGGGCTGCTGCTACAGGAAGTTGTGAGATGACAACAAACTTGAGGAAGCAACAACATTGTTTTTTTTTCTTTAATAACACGTAAGAGGAAGGCCTTTTAATCAGCAGTTCTTAAGTCATGAGATGCCATTACCAGCAGAACAAACACTGAATTTATTTCAGCTAAACGTTTTGTACAGTATTTATTTTCAGCTACATCCAGATTGTCAGTGTATATGTAGAATGAAGCATCTGGAGACACAGACAGGAAAATCTAAACAGAGCTGTAGTGACTATCTTCTTAATAATGTTTTTAGCAGTGTAGTATTCAGAGAGGAGCGTTTGGGGCTTTCCTTACTTTTTTCATATTTTCAATATCCAAATATTCATCTTTAACTTTATTAGGTACACCTTGTTAATTCAGAGATGGACCCTGTTTTGTCTTCAGAACTGCCTTAATAGATTTCACAAATAGTCTGAAACATTCCTCAAAGATTTTTGTACAGAATGAGATGATAGCTTCTCAGTTGCTGCAGGTTTGTCGGCTGCACATCCATGATGCAAACCTCCTGTTCCCTCACATTATAAAGGGGCTCTATTGGACTGAGTTGTTGTGTCTGAGGAGGCCATGGGATTACAGTGAACTCATTGTCATGTTCAGGAAACCGGTTTGAGAAAATTTGAGCTTAGTAACGTTATGCATTTTTCTGCATATTATTAAAACATATTTTTTCCAAGGGGCCCAAGGCATGCCAGGAGAATGTTCCCCACGCAGTTATTACACCACCACCATCCAACTTGTGTTATGATTCTGGCCCGTCTGCCTGCTCTGCTCTCACTCATGCAATTAACTCATCTGCTTCACCTGTCTGCTGCTGCACTGCTGCGCAATCACCGTCATGCCACACACCTGTGGAGCTGCAGTTATATACAGCCCTCTGACAGGCAGACGGTGCCAGATTTTCAAAAACATTTGTGAGTAGTTATCCAGCGTTCCTTCCTGACTGATCTCGTTCCATGACCTTGCCTTGCCTTACGGATTATTCCCTCGTGCTTGCTCCTTGTCTGACGGATTGGATTTTGGATTTCGACTCTGTTTTCTGCCTCTGGTTTATGTCTCTGCCTGCCCCTTGTCTGACGCCTCTAGCCCTGGAATTCGACCCTGTTTCTGTCCCTGGATTTACGTCTCAGCCTAGCCACTGGTTTATTCAGCCTGAGTTCGCCTGGCTCTCTAGTCTGCCTGGATTTATTGTCAAGAGGACAATCACAGCTCTCTGTGTTCCTGTCACAGCATCAGCTGGTTCCCCAGAGGATTTGGATCAGTCGGCAATCCGACTTCAGTCTGTTGGACGCTTCCTCATTAACTGTCTGGATCTCTTCCTCCTCTGGATTCTGTGCCTCATCACCAGACTGAGAAGTGGTTCCTGGAAGCTGACTGCTGTTCTTCTGCTCTCTGATCCTGAGTTTCTGAATAAACCTTTTTACTTATCACTTAGTGTTTGGCTGAATATGGGTTCTCTGTCTCTGGTCGTGATAGTAAAATCTGGCCAAAAGATGGACCCATCGCCAGCACAGCAGTGGCGCACTAATGTTGATCACTCTATTGCCCGTCTTAATTCCGGCTTGGGGGAAGTGATTTCTATGCTGCGATCCATGACTCCTGCTTCCACGCCAGCGTCCTCACAGCCTGTTTCCCCCAGAGTTCCTGATCTTTCCGCTGTGGTAAGAGAACCTAGACTCACGCCTCCTGAACTGTTTAGGGGAGATCCTGACCAGTGCCGTGCTTTTCTTACACAATGTGAGATTCATTTTGAGCTTCATCCTTCTTCGTTCCCTTCTGAGCGCTCTAAGGTGGCGTTTATTATTTCCCTGCTCTCTGGAAAGGCTAAGCAATGGGGCACTGCTGAGTGGCAAAATGGTTCGATCATGTGTGCTTCTTATTCTGCATTCTCCAAGGAGCTCATCAGGGTTTTTGATCCAGTTCTTCCTAGTCGTGAAGCTGCCAGAGGTTTACTCTCCATTAAACAGGGAGAGAGAAGTGTTACATCTTATATCATTGACTTTCATTTACTGGCAGCAGACAGCCTTTGGAATGAGCATGCTAAAATGGATGCTTTCATGCAAGGTCTGAATGAGAATATTAAGGATGAACTGGCTACCCGGGACTACCCTGCCTCCCTTCACCAACTTGAGGACCTGGCAACCCGCATCGATTTGCGGCTCACAGAAAGGAGGAGGGAGAGGCTTCATAGACGGGTTAATTCCCCTTCAGCTCACAGTCCTGTTCCCCACCTAGAACCCAAGGGTCTTCCACCCCCTTCTGATTACTGTTGTGACCCGGAGCCCATGCAGTTGGGTCGTTCTAAGATTTCTGCGGGGGAACGAGATCGACGAAGGAAGAATAACTTGTGTTTTTATTGTGGTGGACAGGATCATGTTGCATTCAAGTGTCCGTTAAAAGCCCAGGCTCAGTAGACGTGAGGAGAACTCTACTGAGCCGAAGTCAACTGTCTGTCTCCTTATGCTCATTTCCTGCAACTATTCAAGTGTCTTCCACTTCTCATCAGGTGTCAGTATTCATTGACTCAGGGGCGGACACGGAATTTATGGATGAGTCGTTCGCCAGGGACCATGACATCAATCTCCTTCCCACGTCTGACACCCGTAATGTCCTGACTTTGGATGGTCATAGTATCAACAGTTCATACTACAAGACGGAGGTAATAAAACTCACACTGGGGGGCAATCATCAGGACGAGGTCACATTCAGGATTATCAACTCTCCTAAACTACCCATTGTTTTAGGGGCCTCCTGGTTACAAAAGCACAATCCCCATATTGACTGGCAAGCCAAAGAGATTTTGGGCAGGGCTAAGTCCTGCTCGGCCACTTGCCTGTCTTCTGCCTCTACAGCTATTTTTCCGGAGAATGACATTGAGGAGACATATCCTGATCTGTCTAAGGTACCACCCGAATATCATGCACTAAAGGAGGTTTTCAACAAGTCCAGGGCTACGGCACTTCCACCTCATAGACTCTATGACTGTGGCATTGAGCTCCTACCAGGCACTTCTCCCCCTAGGGGTCGATTGTATTCATTGTCAGGACCAGAGAACCAAGCCATGAGGAAGTATGTTGATGAGTCACTAAAAGCTGGTGTTATCAGACCTTCTTCTTCTCCAGCAGGGGCAGGCTTCTTCTTTGTGGGAAAGAAGGATGGTTCCTTGAGACCATGTATCGACTACAGGGGTTTAAACGACATCACCGTCAAGAACCGATACCCTCTACCACTTATGAACACTGCTTTCGACCAGATTCAGGGCGCCAAGATCTTCTCAAAATTGGATTTGAGAAACGCTTACCACCTTGTTCGTATCAAGGAGGGGGATGAATGGAAGACGGCATTTAACACTCCTACTGGTCACTATGAGTACCTTGTAATGCCTTTTGGTTTAACCAATGCCCCTGCAGTTTTTCAGGCATTGGTGAATGATGTCCTCAGGGATATGGTTGGACAGTTTGTTTTTGTATACCTTGATGACATTCTGATTTATTCTCAGGATCTGGAAACCCACAGAAATCATGCCCGGGCTGTCCTCCTCCGCCTTCTTCAAAATCATCTGTTTGTCAAAGCTGAAAAGTGTGAGTTTCACACCACTATCACTTCATTCCTCGGATTCATCATTTCTCCAGACCAAGTTATAGTGGACCCCTCCAAAGTCAAGGCAGTCTTGGAATGGCCTTCTCCTAACGACTGCAAACAGCTTCAAAGGTTTCTGGGGTTTGCTAATTTTTACAGACGGTTCATCAGGAACTATAGCCTCGTTGCAGCCCCTCTTAATGCTCTCACATCATCCAAGACAAGGTTTGTTTGGAATGAGATGGCTGAAAGAGCTTTTGTCAAGCTTAAAGGATTATTTACGTCTGCTCCTGTTCTACGGTCCCCTAACCCAGATAAACAGTTTATTGTGGAGGTTGACGCCTCAAACACAGGGGTTGGAGCTGTCCTAAGCCAAAGAAATTCTGATGGCCGTATTCACCCATGTGCCTTCTTTTCTAGGACTTTGTCCCAAGCAGAGCGCAATTATGATGTGGGGAACCGAGAACTGTTGGCAGTCAAGTTGGCTCTCGAGGAGTGGAGGCATTGGCTAGAGGGGGCTAAGGAACCGTTTCTTGTATGGACAGATCATAAGGACCTGGAGTACCTGAAATCAGCGAAGCGCCTTAATCCCAGGCAGGCAAGGTGGGCTCTATTTTTTGGAAGATTCAACTTCTCTTTGTCTTTCAGACCTGGAGTCAAAAATGGCAAACCAGACGCCCTGTCCAGAATACAGGAACCCTCCGAGTCACAGACCTCTGGGGAGGATGAGTTTATTCTTCCGGAATCAGTGAGACTCTCTGTCACCATGTTGGAGTTGGAGGGAGAGGTTAGAGATGCCACCAAAGACCTCCCTATTCCTACTTCATGCCCATCTGACCGGTGTTTTGTTCCGGAGCGCCTCGTACCCAAGGTACTGAATTCATGCCATAATTCACGTCTGTTCTGTCATCCTGGTATCAGCAGGACGTTACAGATGGTCCGAACTCAGTTTTGGTGGCCATCTCTTGTCAAAGATGTCACAGATTACGTCACGGCCTGTACTCAATGTTCCCAAGCCAAGTCTTCTCATCGCCCTCCTGCTGGACTCTTGCATCCCCTACCCATTCCTCCTCGTCCCTGGTCACACATAGCCATGGACTTCGTCACAGGTTTGCCAGTTTCTAATGGTTTCACAGTTCTGTTAACCATCATCGACAGATTTTCTAAAATGGTTCACCTAGTCCCTCTCAAAAAGTTGCCCTCAGCCAAGGAAATGGGGGACATTCTGGCACGTGAGGTTTTTCGCCTTCACGGCATACCCACAGACATTGTCTCAGACAGAGGGCCCCAGTTTGTGTCACGTTTCTGGAAAGAGTTTTGTTCCTTGCTGGGGATTACTGTTAGTTTGTCCTCAGGATTTCACCCACAGTCGGATGGACAGACGGAGAGGGCCAACCAGGAGGTGGAGACCAAACTTCGCACACTATGTGAGTCAGACGCAACCAAATGGTCTCAAAATTTACCCTGGGTTGAATATGCTGTCAACACCCTCCCGGCTAGTGCCACGGGGTTATCCCCTTTCCAAGTTGTGTTTGGTTTTCAGCCACCCTTGTTCACTGTCCAGGAGAAAGAGGCTGAGGTTCCTTCTGCTCAGGCCGCGGCCCTAAGATGTCAGCGCATCTGGAGGAAGGCAAGAAGGTTCTATGATCAGAATGTCGGAGGTGCAGGCACGCACAGCAAATCGTCGGAGAATCCCTGCTCCAAGCTACAAGGTGGGACAGAAGGTTTGGCTATCCACCAAGGACCTCCCGCTTCTGGTTGACTCCCGTAAGCTGGCACCTCGTTTTGTGGGACCCTTTCCCATATCCAAGATCATCAATCCTGTGGCTGTTCGTTTACGTCTGCCTCGTGCCATGAGAGTTCCCCCTACCTTCCATGTGTCCCGGATCAAGCCCTATGTGGTGTCCCGTCTCGGGCCCACCTCCGGGCCCCCTCCACCCACCTGTGGAGCTGCAGTTATATACAGCCCTCTGACAGGCAGACGGTGCCAGATTTTCAAAAACATTTGTGAGTAGTTATCCAGCGTTCCTTCCTGACTGATCTCGTTCCATGACCTTGCCTTGCCTTACGGATTATTCCCTCGTGCTTGCTCCTTGTCTGACGGATTGGATTTTGGATTTCGACTCTGTTTTCTGCCTCTGGTTTATGTCTCTGCCTGCCCCTTGTCTGACGCCTCTAGCCCTGGAATTCGACCCTGTTTCTGTCCGTGGATTTACGTCTCAGCCTAGCCACTGGTTTATTCAGCCTGAGTTCGCCTGGCTCTCTAGTCTGCCTGGATTTATTGTCAAGAGGACAATCACAGCTCTCTGTGTTCCTGTCACAGCATCAGCTGGTTCCCCAGAGGATTTGGATCAGTCGGCAATCCGACTTCAGTCTGTTGGACGCTTCCTCATTAACTGTCTGGATCTCTTCCTCCTCTGGATTCTGTGCCTCATCACCAGACTGAGAAGTGGTTCCTGGAAGCTGACTGCTGTTCTTCTGCTCTCTGATCCTGAGTTTCTGAATAAACCTTTTTACTTATCACTTAGTGTTTGGCTGAATATGGGTTCTCTGTCTCTGGTCGTGATAACTTGACCATTTCATGCAAAGCATGAAGGACCCATGAATTCATATATCATGCCAGATCCTGACCTTACCATCTAATTGTTACAGGTGAAATCAGACCAGGCAATGATTTTCCAAACTTGCATTGTCCAATTTCAATGAGCTTGTGTGAACTGTACCCTCAGATTTTCTTTCTTAGCTTACAAGAGTGGCACACAGTGTGGCCAACTGTTGCTGTATCCCATCTGCTTTAAAGATAGTACATTCAGAGATGGTATTCCAGATACTGTACCTTATTTGAGTCATTTAAATACATTATCTTCTCCGTTCTGATGCTCTGTTTTGACAAGTGAGTCCTTGTCACCCCGTCTAGATACATTAAGTTGAAGACGTGATTGGTTGATCCCCTGTTCGATTACATGTTAAAGCGAGGTGTATTTAATAAAGTGTGTTTTTTCCATATAAACGAGTAGCCTATATATAATTATGATATTAAGATTCGTTTAAGCTAGAAAGGTGCTCCTGTAAAATGATAGCATATAAATGAACCACACTGAGTAATCACACCGAAACCTCATCCTTTCCACCTTATTGTGTGATCTCTAATTTCCTGGTCATGTTTTTTTCCATGCACCTAACCTTTAAAAAGAATCAAGTCAAAATGGCTGCTGCAATGATAGCAATTATGCGATTCAGTTTAATTTTTTATTAACTTGAATTTTTAGGCTGGCCCACTAATCAATGCACAGAGGGAACAAAAGAATCCTGAACCCGAACCTATCGTTTCCTCACATGAAACATAGAGGATCAAGTGTGGAAAGCTCCGGAAGGAGAACCTGACCCTGCAGGAAGACCCCCAGGTCGCCTTTATGTTCTGTCATCTATGAGGTCACAAGTCATTCATTGGGTTCCTGCATCTATTTTTTCTGGACATCCTGGCTCTAGTCAAACCATTGCCTTCATTCGTAGATACTTTTGGTGGCCTACTTTGAATAGGGACATAGTGAACTACGTCAACGCATGCTCCATCTATGCTTACAGCAAGAACTCACCTTAACCTCCCGTCGGGCTCCTCCAACCTCTGTCCATCCCCAGTCGGCCCTGGTCTCATATCACATTGGACTTTGTCATAGGTTTTTTCTCCTTCACACCATAAAACTGTCATCCTCTCCATAACTGATTGATTTTCCAAGGTATGTCAGTTAATCGCTCTAACCAAACTGCCATCTGCTGCTTTCACTGCAAAACTACCACATTTTCGGGATTCACGGACCTCCCACCGAAATCGTTTCTGACAGGTATGGAAGGATTTTTGCTCCATTCTACAAGCATGGTCAAAACTCTCTTCTGGTTTCCATCCTCAGACCAACGGCCAGTGTGAACGGCTAAACCTCGAAGTGGAAAACACATTGAGATGTCTTTGTGCTAACAACCCCCAATCTTGGAGCAAACATCTCATATGGGCCGAAAATGCGTATAACTCCTACATTTCAGCAGCCACAGGTTTGTCACCATTTGAATCATCCTTGGGCTATCAGCCTTCTCTCCTTCCGTCCTCTTGCCCCAAACCAGTTCTTCCATCAGTCCGAGTACACTTCTACTGTTGCAAGAGGATCTGGAACCAAACTGAAGCAGCACTTCAACAAGTATCTCTCCAGACCAAGAGATATGCCGACCAGAAGAGGAAACTGGCTCCCACTTATTCTTCTGGACAAGAGGTTTGGCTCTCTGCTCGAAATTTTTCACTCAAGGCTGATTCCCGAAAACTTGCTCCCAGGTTTCTTGGTCCGTTCCAGATCAAAGCCATTATCAGTCCATCCTCGGTGCGCCTCAAACTTGCATCTCACCTCTGTGTTCATCCTACTTTCCATGTATCCCAAATTAAACCGGTCCTCACCAGTCCTTTGTTATCTCTGCAACAATCTATTGACCTTCCAGACTCCTGTTGGATCCTGCATTAGCCAATATTATCAATAAACTTGTTAAAACTTTATCCTGTCTTCATGATTTTGCCTGCACTAGAGTCTCCTGGTTCTGATCCGAATATGACAGACAGCCAAGCAGATAGCCAAGCAGGTAGAGACATCCCCAACCAAGCAGGTATGTTGGATAATAAAAATGTATCTCTTAGGATTAAACTGATCTGTTTGGCTTTCACTGATAAGCATTTTCATTGGAATAGCAAGTGATTTGTAAGGACATTTTATGTCTTAAAATAGAGACTGATTGTGTTGCTCATTGTATTCTTGCTCTTTGAAAAAACCCTAGATTTCAGTCTTGTTTCTCAACATTTTATGACCGTTTACCCCATCATACTTTCCAAATTGCTAAAAATGTAATTTGCTTTCTTAAGCAGATTTAAGAAACTAATGTGATCAGTAAATCATTAAAACCTCTTCATTTAGAGATACAGCTGAGGAAATTCTTATTGGATCGTGATACTTTGAGAGATGTTCGAAAATGTTCCAGTAACTCATTTTCTGCTGAGATTGGGATCTTGACAATGTGTGTGAATTAATTTTTGCTGGAGAGAGGCACATTTTCTTTTTTACATTTTGCCAAGGGCTCAGGGCTTGTGCCATTTAGAGCACAGAAACAAAGATAAGATTTAATCTGTAAACACACTCATCTCACCACCTGCCTCTTATTGCCTTGCAAAGTCTGTCTGAGGTGTCTAATTTCCGCTTTTCATATGTGCAGCTTTTTTTATCTTTAGGCTTTATTACAACTTTTGCTTGTTTTTTTTTATGTATTTTGCATTGCAACACTCTGGCTTTAAAATTTGCCCATGAGCTCAGAATCTTTAAAAGTGACTGTAGGTAGGCTTATGGTGGTGTATTGTATGATGAAAACCAGTTTTATACATTTTCTTCTATCGTCACTCTTTGGGTAGTATTTTCTGTAAAGGTTGAAAAAAAGAACAATAGGTTGAAAAAATGTTGACTGGAGTTTTAGCTTCTATCTTTGATAAGATCACTGGACCGTTCTTGGATAGTGTGAATAAAGTGCCACTCTCCCATGCCAGGCAGTGAGGGGCGGCTGCAATTGCTGTGCTGACTTCATTAAAATTTCCATTCCTGCAACAGCAGGACTCACAATGAAGCGTGCTCCCGTGGCCTGTGGAGCTAATGCATGTGTGTTTGCTGGCATCAGTATGTGGCTGGAGGTTTGAAAATGAATCAACATTGATTCATGGGGATGTGAATGTATGTTTGTGTGTATGGAGCAGAGTAGTAAATGTTTGAAGAGGAGGGATTGGTATAAATATGGACAAATCTCCCCCTCCCTCATCTCCTTCTTCTGTAGTGGTCCGGTGTAAACACAGCAGGTAAACATCGGTTGAATTGTGGGCCTGAATAGCATCTTTATCTGCCTCGTTCTCATGGCTGCAATGTGGGAAAAGCGAGGATTTGAACGATTATATGTTTTAGACGATTTCTCCACTATTACCAGCTGGGCCAAAGCAATTAACCCGCTTCATATGTTTCATCTAAGCCCAAAAAACAAAACAAGTTCATCTTTCCCAGTTTGTGAGGGACCTCTCTGTATCTGTCCCATGCAAAGAGACGGAGCTGCAAAACTCAACCTCAATTAGTTCCTTATTTACCTCTATTTTCAAATTAGCGGCTGCCATCTTAAATCTTTACAGGTCCACCAAGTTTAGGTTGATTACTTATGCAAATGAGTTTAAAGTTTTAATAATGCTGTCAGCAGAAATAAATGAGTTTAACTGAGAAGAGTGTTGCAGTCTTTAAAATGACCTACTGAGCCTAACAAAGAGCAGCATTCATAAAATGTTTAAAGTTGGAAAAAGAAAGGAGAAAAACCAGTGTTTTTTTAGTGTCTTGCTTGATTTACTCTTTGATACTCTACAGGAACTGACAAAAGTATTAGAACCCCTCAGTGTTGTTCCATTCTTCTTTTATTTAGTCTTAGAGTAATTGTTTCTCACCCTTCTGCTTGCACCTGTGTGAGATAATATGTATGCCACACTGTTAGGATTATGTCTGGGACCTCGTCTCTCTGGGTCTCATGAGAGTTACCTTGAAAACTGTTGTAGCTTATAAGGAGAACCTTTGCTTTGTCTAGTCAGAACGACTTGGCAGCACTACTGAGCGCATCTCCAATGCTGTAAAAAATCCTTCTCTCTTGCAAGATTATAATAAAGCTGATTCTGAGTAACAATCATCGGTCTCTGTCTTGGTAAAAACAAATTTTTCTACAACACCAGTTAAAACAGTTTTTTCTTAATTACTAGGCGTAATGAAACAGGGATGGAGTAAGACAGGATTATGGATTTTAGATCCAATCCCGATATCTGAATTCAAATCTCTAGCGATACCAATCCAGAGGGTTTTTAGGAATATGCATGTTTTCCATGTACATTTAACAATTTTTATATTTACAATATTAATAGTAACACATTAACCCTCAGAATTACATTCTTGTCAGCTACAAAATGGACCCAGAACCCGTCTAAATGTACAGCCAAAGCAATGTAAAAGAAAATCCAATAGAATAGGCATCCATCCATCCATCTAGTAAAGTGCTTTTATAAAATAATTTTAACCTTATTAATAAAATCCTTTAGCTTGTTGCTTTCCAGTGTTGTCTTTGATTCACATCAACAAGAAAGCTTTGATGTCTGTAGAGTGCTTCAAACTTTATTTAAATTGACAGAGGCAGCTTTAGATTTTTATCGTTCCACATGTCATGATGATATTGTCATTTTAATGGACAAAAAGCAGAATTGACCAGAACTGAAAACCATAATCATGAAGACATTGTACACAAGGAGAGATAGATGGGGAGAAAAATACTGATCTCAGTGTGATAGTTTTCTTACCCGACATGAGTCACAAGAGAAAAACAGAAACTTTCAAAAACTTTTTAACCTTTTCAAAGCACTTTGTGTCACACATGCCTGTAATGAAAGCGCTGCACAAATATTAATTGTGAACGAGTTGGCGGAGGTAAAAATAGCTGAAATAAATATAGCTGACAGCTTTTCCAGGTTTTATAATTGATATTTCACAGTTTAACTGTAGCTTTTAATATTTTCATGTTTTTAAATGTTTTTACTGTTGCTTTGTGGCACTTTGAGATACTTATATCAGTGCAATTTATTATTATTATTACCTCCTGCTCCATGACTTCGAACTTCATCTTTCTTTTACGGCCACTTTGCTATCCAACACAATAGTGACAGCCTGTAGCACATGAAATTTATCCATTGCGCACACAATCTTTGTAGATTAGCCTCAACATACCCATTCATTGCACAAGCAATTTAGTGCTCCTTATTTAGAATCTTTGAAGATTGGGGCCAGAGCATTCTACACATGCATGCATAAGCTCTCTCCTGGTACTCCAGCATTTTCATAGGTTGGATAACATGCAAGTAATTGATCCTCTTTCTTCATTGCCGTGAGGCAGAGATGGTAACAAGTAATTTTTTTCTGACTCCAAGTCCACGATCAAGTTTTGAGGTATAATTTATTAACAGTTGTCTTTTAATAATTTAACAGTATTTTACCATTCAAAAATCTGCTAATAATTTATATTATTATGAAATTGATCAAGTGTAATGTTTACCCTATTTGAACTATAAATATGCATTTATGCTTTGAGAAAAATAATAGAAATAGAGTAAAACCTGTTAATGTTGAATTTCTAAATGAATCAAAAACAAAGTGCTTATTGTCTTTGTAAAGACTAAATTAACACCTGTTTATTACCGTCTTGATATTGTCCATTCCTTTATTATATATTGCTTTAATATGGTATGGAGGGTGTTCTTCTCCTCACTTTGAGGTGGTGAAGTTTTAATAATATTGGGAAACCGTTCTTTAAATTCACATTTAAAACATTTGTTTTAAATAATAAAGATCAAATTTATTCAACTTTAAAGTATAAATTACAACATAATAATCAAAACAATGTGTACAAAGTAAATAAATGAGTGTTGAACTTCTTAATAAACAGAACAGGAAGTTCTTTCAATTTAAAATTTTCAGCCAAAAGTCTCCGTGTAATGTTCCAGTAAGAGAAAGTCTGTGGTATTTCATTCTGAAATGATCCAAAGTCATTTTAATACAGTATTTATTTGGAGCGACATTCATGTGTTCATTATTATGAAGCTAAAGCTTACATTAACTGATTGCTTATGAGCCATTAACATACCATAATCCCTCAACGTCATTGGCTAATAATCAAGCACCTCTTTCACAATAAAACGTGCGCAGCAGCTGCAGTCTGTAGCTAACATACTGGCTTCCTTTAACTCTTCATTACATGACATAAAAACTGTTACTAAGACTTGAGTCTCAGACCAGGAGTCCAAGTCAAGTCTTAAGCGTTTAGGGCACAAATCGAGGCAAAGTCAAGTCTGAAGTCTTTTAATTTATTAACTCTAGTTGAAGTCTCAAACTTGAGGTGCCATCTCTGCCTTGAGGTGTAGATGTATGTGTGGTTATTTGTGTCTTATATTGAAGTAATGTAAGGAAGATATTATTTTCAGATTATGTTCAGTTGGAATGTGAAAAAGTGGTAGAACAAACTGTTGTTGCAGAAAAGTTAGTGCACAATGAAGATTTTTGTGAGTTGTTGATCTCTGGAAAGCCAGAGCTGTGACCTGGAAGTCAGCCTAAGGGCATCATATGCACTATCGGTGTGTGCTTGGTTGAATAGATGGCGCTCTGTGCTGGTATATGGTGCTTTCATATTAAAAGCGCCATCGCTGCGGTACCTTTAGCTGCCCTTTTCACAACTAAAGCCTTGGGGAGTCATCCACTCTTTTCTCTCTTAACTAAATAAAATAATTTCCTATTAGTAAATTGCTTTCTTCAGTCAAGCTGAACCAATCACCGACTTTCAATGTATGACATGTGAGAAAACATGAGAGACGAATTGCTTGATATTCAAAAATCAAATATCCATCTCCAGTCTGCCAGGGGGGGAATTCTTTCACGTTAGGCAGAAAACTAAACATATTCAATTAAAATGTTTGATTTTCATCGGGAATTTGATTTGATTTTGAGTTGGTGTGCGTGAGCACAAAGAACTGTTGCTATTTTAACAGTGCCATCTTTATCTCAAAGCAAAACCATATCCAGATTGTAAGGGATGTTTCTGGAAGACAAACATAACCTGTGTAAATACAAAATGCAGTTTTCAAATCCTCATACTATTTATTAAGAGAGAAAAAGGTTGGCCCTTTGATCATAGGGGCTAACTTGGCCTAATGTAAAAAAGTAATTGCCTTCTTTTTTAAACGACAAATTAACTGTGATTAATCATGTCTTTTGGAAACCTGAGTTCAATTCAATCAGCCACACCCATAACTGATCACTGCCAGATCTGTAGACTGAATGCATCACTTAAATAGAACCTGTCTGACAGCATGAAGAAGGCTAAATGACCAAAAAGGCAACACATTACCATTATCTATCCATCCAGAAAGGACTACACAGCCACAGGCACATCATTTTGTATTTACTCTGATTATCTTTGTCTGACTTTACATTTATTTTGATGATCATATAATTGTAGAAAGCAGATCTGGGAGTACAATCTGGGAGTAAATCCTTTTTTATAGCACTGCAAATGCTTGCATTTAAATTTGTAGAACAACATATCTTTTTCTCTTCCTACAATCCCAACAGACTACAGATAAGCTCCGGATCGGGGAAATAACTCCACCACAGGAATGGAGAAGTCCAACACCCACTGAACAGTGTGGAACCGTACGTGTGGAACAGTCGTATATCATTACAGCTCAGCTCTATAACTACACATTCGATGAGTTTAATTTAGGAAAATGGAAACAGGGGAGGGGACCAGGAAATCCGGCAGCACTAGTGTTAAACAAGACATAGGTGATAGAAAATGCATGCAAGATGTCACAGCTAGGTGAAACAACAGGAAGACAGAGAGATGTGAGACAAATCACAATGAACTGAATTACATAAAAAGTCAGGTAAACGTTAAATGAGAAGAACTAGGTGAAAGCAAATGTGAAGAGAAGGTGAAGGCAAATTAGGTGCAGAAAGAGAAAAAGAATGCTGCTTCTGCTTGATGGGTTTGGTTTAATTTTCCTCAGAACTCTCAGAAAAAGGCAGCCAAAAGGAAGACAGATAGCTCACAATGTGGGGGACCTGAATCTGAAGTGCATTAGTTTTATGTATTTACACCACCATGCACAGATATTGGGCATTTGGAAAGATGTGTAAAAAACTAGTAGTTTAATCCCATGCTGAAAATCTCATAAAGAATCTGATCTTTTCTTTGAGTACATTTATTCAGGCTACATGTCTCTTTAGGTCTAGCCATTAAAGACTAAACAAGTCTGTTGATGTGGTCATATGTTTTTGAATCGTTATCATGCTGACAGACCCTTTTTCAGTTTTCTGATAGAGGCCATAGTATTTTTTTATTTAAAATCTCCTGGTATTTCCAAGATTTCATGATGCCATGCACTAGCAGATTCCTTTCAAATACACACAATCCCACAGCCAAACATATCGTCAAACATGCTCAACATACTTTGATTAACACAAGAGCCAAAAATTTACTTCCTGAAAGCTCTATTGTAGTTGGCTTTGAGAAAAGTACAAAGGTTCAGTGATATCTAGTAAACCTTACATGTTTAAACTTGCAATGTTAGGACAGAAATTTGTCTTTTTTCAGGTATGTCTCCCAGACAACCAGTTGGCATTTAGATCGTTCCTGTTGGTTCTTAAGAAAACTTGTAAATTCCAAGATGCCATTCTTTTTTGTAGTTTTCTTACTGTGAGATTTGGAGATTTTTTTTACCTCCTTTACTATCTCCCTCACTATAGATATCACAGTGCCAGCTGTATTTAAAAAGTTAAACTTTTTCATTATTTTCCTGAGATGTGGATACGTTTAGGTAAGTAGCTATTTTCTTATAGCAATTTCATGGCTAATAAAGATCAACACATGTCTGCCTAACATCCTAACATAAATGGCATGTTCTCTTCTTTTTCCCATTTTGAAGACTCCTAGCAGTTTCTAAGTTTAAAGACCCTGATCAGTTTACAATAAGTTTTATTAATTAGACATAACTTAAAAAATGCTAATTGTAAGAATTATTGTGTTGCTTGGTCCTGTAGAAGTGCTTTCCTTTTTGGCAGCCCCAGCTCTTACAGTACACATGCAATAGTCAGTGGTAGGTGGCAGATTGCAAACTGGTAAAAACATAAACCACAGAACCTGTGACTTACAGTAGGGCGTATATATAGCTTATAGTCATATAGTCCTTGTTGAAATGGTAGCATGGTGCAACTTATTTAACATAATACTTTTTTTATTAAAAAATAATACTATGGATTTCCCCCTTGTTAATTTACAATAACAAAGGAAATATGTGGTTTGTTGTTCAGGTGGGTAAGTGCAGCCATCCCCTGCATTCTGGCAACATGGACTTCTATTGATGTATGAATGCTCATTTTAAAACCAGATTGATATTCTGCAAGACTATGTGGCAGGAGGAGTGGTAAGCCTCAATTTTCCTCAAGAGCTCTTTCTTGTTTGTCAAAGAAAAATGTCATATCAAATGCAATAGCTGCTGCATAAAAGCAAAATAATCTAGGTGTAATAGCTGGAAAGCTTGCTAGTAAATGTTTTTTTTTTTTTTTTTTTCAAAACTGTAGTTTTGGGGCAGGATAAGCAAAATGTTTTGGGTTAACTAAGTCAGTGGTTTACATACGTTACAAAAGTATTCATACCCATTTTTCATAATTTTCCTGATCACATTACAACTGCAGTGAACTGACACGCTGTATTCAGACCAAGGTAGTGAGCCTTTGTAGTTAGTTCCCCAGAGTCAATACTTTGTAGAGCCACCTTTTACTATAGCCGATGCAAGTGTTTTGGGGGTATGTTTCTACCAGCTGTGCCCGTAACTGAAGGTTCTGATGGATATGGATTAAAAAGTGGCCTTATCATTTTTTAAAAGACTACATTTTATAGTATTACAACTTTCAGAACTATGGAAGCATATACAGATTTCAGGTGGTGCCAAACACACAGCAGATAAGGCAAACAATGGGTCAGATCATGAGGAGAAGAGTATCAATAACAAAGCTTGTTTTAAAGAAACATTGTGATGAAAAATCTGATGTTTTCCCAGTGTGGATAAATCATCTCTCAGGGCCAACAAGGATACAAAAATGTATTAATATTCTGGTGAGAAAGCAATTCACTGTTTTTGGTTATTTTCTTCTTCTCCTGCTCTGAGTACAGTGTACAAACTCATCACTGCCCCCTAAAAGGCTGTACTGAAAATGATCTTTGAATGGCACAGTTGTTCAGCTGAGCTAAAAATAGTATGCATAGGGTCACCAGCTTGTGCACAGGTCTGAACAGTTCCTAAAGCGGTGAGGCGTGTTATCTAGAGTGACGAATCGCACTTCTCCACATGACAATCTGATGGACGAGTCTGGGTTTGGCAGTTGCCAGGAGAACGGTACTTATCTGATTGTATTGTGCCAAGTGTAAAGTTTGGTAGAGGAAGGATTATGTTGTGGGGTTGTTTTTCAGGAACTGGGTTTGTCCTCTTGTAGAAGAAACTCTGAATGCTTCAGAATACCAAGTGATTTTGTTATAGCTGCAAACATTATATTGAACGATATGGATTAGGAATGCGATGTAATTTAAGTTTAAATGTGAGTAAAGGCAGGTGAGCAAATACTTTTGGCAATATAGTGTATATATACTGTATATATAAACAAATAATTATTTGTTAATTATGAGGTAGTTATCAGGTATTAGGGCACCTGACAGCTTGACTTATTGGTTCCATCTTACTCCACTGCGTCACTGTTTCGGAATCTTAGTAATCACTAAAGTGGGCAAAATGCTGGTAAACCGGAGCCCTACCCGAGCTTTATTTACAAACCCACGCACTTTGATTCTCGTAATCTACAGGGTAGAGAAAACGTGTTCAGTGCTGAGCTGGTGCCAGACCCACAAATTCACGTTCACTTTTCTCTTCCATCATTCATGTCAACAGCTATTTAGATCCCACCCACAACACTGAAACAAAACACTGGCAGTGGTTTCTGCACACCCCTAACATTCTCACGGCTTTCTCGATGCCTAACATTCTCACGGTTTTTATCAGTGACAGTCCTGCTCCTGCTAACAGCGTAACCCTGAAGCAAAAACAGAATGTTAAAGCTGCCTTGGCATTTTCTGTGCTTCATGTTCTTCACATCAAACCTATTCTCCACTCTGCCATTTCCATCCAAGCACCCAACTTACGGCTTGCTACCATCTTGTCTGCTGGCCAAGAAAGTAGATTACAGAGGAAAAATGTCATACACTCAATGGAGAGGAAGCACAGGTTGTCAATTATACATGTGGCACTCTGCTGCTATCTCCAATTCTCCTTCTCCATCCACTCCAAGAAACTTGGCCGAAGCTGGCCCACTTTCCTCCTCTCCATTCTGTCTCTGTCAAACTCTGACATTTGTCTTTTATCGTGCTGCCACAAGCAAACTAAACTGTCACACACACCCACACACACACACAGCATCCCACATAAATCTGGCATGTGGGACGGTTACCTTAAATCAGCCCAAAATAGTCTGATAGGCTTATGATCTAGCATGAGGGAGAGGATAGAGAGCTGTGTTGCAAAAGATTGAGGCATTCATGTCTACATGCAGATGCCTCTATAAATAAAAGACTTCAAAAAAGCGAAAAACACAGCAAAAGATAAAATTGATACGAAGACCAGGGTTTTACTTCTGACTAAAGGAAGATTCAGAGAGAACGTCAAGCCAAGTCTCTTTGGGTTTTAGTCTAAAACCTGGCCTCTGTGATGCTTTGGGTTGGATTATCTGTGTATTTCTTGTTCTGCTGGTCCATTTAATATAAGAAGGTAATTCCAGTCATGTAAAATTCTTTACTGTCAAACAAGACGATAACAAGATGCGTCCAGCTAAAAATCCCCTAATTAGAAGAGTTAAAGTGGTGAAAACCTTTATTCTGCATAAAATTTTTAGGCATGCATAAACATCTATCCCCATAAAATCGACCCAGGTTGTCATAGTCACTCCAGTTAAGAGCCAACCCAGAACACTTTCTGCAAGGAGATACCAAGCTTAGAACTTAGGATAATTTTTTTTTCTTTTAAAATATGATTATTATGGGAAAAATCTGATTGTGAAGAGCACTTAGAACAGTCTTAGTAAGTCTTCAGTAAGAAAAATGGTCCATAAAGAGTTCTAGAAATTAGCTTTCATGAAACAGTTTTAGCATCACGCTAAAACACCAACCCAATTTCAGTTGTTTTGCTAGCCCAGTCCTGGATCAAATGAAAATTTCAGTCTAGGTTGACCCACCAAAACAGGATTTGGTTATGGGTTTGACCCAGCATGCAGGGTTAGGTTTTCAACCACCAAAGTTGGTGAAAGAGACTAATGTCTAATGCTAAGGCTTAAAGGGTGGTCTAAAAATAAATACTTATGTCAATAGAATATTCATTTTACAAATCCATCCATCCATCCTCTAACCCTGCTTTATATTTGTAGGGTCACTACTGCCAATCTTCAGGGCTCAGGGATAACAGACCAGAGGCTTGATACATACTGAACAGGTTGCTTGTCCATCCCAGGACACACAGGGCAGAAAACAACCACGAACTGGATTCATACCCAGGACCTTCTTGGTTTAATGCAGCAGTTCTGACTCCTGGCTGTTGCCTTCCACCATAAGATTTCCTTGTTCCAGCTGGAGCAGTTTAATAGCAGCGAGGTGAGCAGAGTCAAGAAAGCTTTGGAGACCGCTGTACAGACTGCACTAAGTGAGGCCAATATGGAAGGCTCACCAGCAATGAGGAGGATGAGAACGATGATTTCCTCAGCAACATAACTAGGTTCAAGGAGAGCAGGAGCCACAGGTCTTTGAAGTACAAGACTCAGAACCTAGGGAAGACCTGGCTGGAGGCCAGCTCAAAGGACATCTTGTTTGAAGCTGCTTTTTTGTGCCAGCCAGTCTTGATCGACCTGTTCACTAAGTATAACACTCCTCTCCCATCCAGTGCTGCAGTTGATCACCTATTCTCTCTAGGCAAAGACATTTTAAGGGGAAAGAGAGCAACCTTGCCAGAAAGTAACTTTGAGAAACTGATGATTATGAGGGTAACCATCATCACTTTTATTGGGGCTCGGTTAGAGTAAAAGACCTTGATTATCATCAGCCAGTTGCTCTGGAAACTTGTATGTCTAAGCTACAGAATAAAATTTTCAGCTCTCTAGGTCTGTATTTTTTTAATGTTATCAAAATAAAGCAAACATTTGTGAGATTTCATGAGAACTGTAAGCACCGCAGCAGATGTTATGTTTCACTGAGATGAAGATAGAAGTTGAGATGTTTTTTTGCAACATTTATTTAACTTTTTGACAACTCTGTAAAAAAGGCTTGCTTTTTTAGTGTATTTCCAAATTGCACACACATTTTTGACACTGTCTCCAAATAAATATATTGGAAATTAAAATTAATGATTGATTCAAACTGAGCATACCTTACAATTTTCTTGTCAATTTACTCAAATTCCCGTTTTTACAAAAGCTTTGAAAAACTTTCAAATAAAAACATTTTGATACAATTCATTGGATTTTGCATTTTAAGTAGAGAAGAATAGCCTTTATTTTCCCACACAAGAAAACAATTTTTAACAAAAGCAATCAAAAACACAGGAACAGTATGCCAAAAAAATGGGAATAGTAGGAAAAAAAAGCTTTTCACAAGAAAAAGAAAAAAAAGATTTGTATTGATATTTCAGCAAATAACGGATAAAAAGGATTTATTGTAACGTGTGTTAAAAAGTCCCGATGGCAGAGGGGAAAAGGAACTCTGGAAACCATTTAGTTCGTGTTCAGGTCTCCAGCCTACACTCAGACAATTTTTCAAAATGCTGGGGACAAGGATAAAAATCTCCAAAAGTTTATGTGTGTAATGTTTAAATTTTAAAGTAATTATCTGAATTAAACAAATATCCCCTTATAAACTATTGCCC